>MU669429.1:0-12456 GCA_026770625.1 Nicotiana glauca
GAACAACTCTATGTTTAAGTGTCCAAGTGACAAAAAAGGCCAAGTTTAAGGGCTCAGTTATGTATTTGGCCTATAAAAAAATATTTAAATGTATCTCTCATTATATTTTGAGTTCAAATATACCCTTGTTATTATTCTGTTAGTTCAAATATACCCTTTTTTTTATTAAGTTTGTCCAAATGTACATCCAATCCTACACGACACTAAAATTTGATGAGGTGGATGCCACATGACTTGCCACTAGGGGTGTTCATCGGTTGGTACGGTACGGTATTTAAATATTTCGGTTCGGTATTTTCGGTATTCGGTTTCTTAAATCCTACTATCGTACCTAATTAAATTCGGTATGGTTCGATTTTTCTCCTTTCGGTTTCGGTTTATTCGGTTCGGTAAATTCGGTTTGAATACTATCTAGTGCGTAGAGCCATATACTCTAATATTCTTAATTAAAGTACTCAAAAATACAAAACTGAAAATATTTGTTGACAAAAATTTTATCCAAAACTAGCAAATATCGACCCAAATAGAGAAAATTATACATAAAAGAATATTTGATCATTAGAAATGTCTTGTTACTTGTTTAGAGTTAATTGATGAACTTTGAGAATAAAGGAAAGTAAAATTTTAGTTTTTTTATATTTATGTTATAATTGATGATATGTGTTTTGTGTAATATAATATATATTTCGGTACGACATCGGTATTTCTGTATTTTATTTTAAAATACCAAATATCATACCTAATACCAATTTTTTTGTAAACTTAAACCAAATACCATATACCAATACCAAAATTTTCGGTTTCGGTATGGTAATTCGATATTTAACAAATTATGCCCAGCCCTACTTGCCACGTCAGCGCCCCTAATCCATTTTATCCCTCCCTTCTATTTTTTTACCATTACCGCTACCATAAAAAAAAATTTGTATTCCAAATTCTAATCTTTTATACATAGATTAGGGGTGTTGAGGTGGATGTCACCTCATTAAATATCAGTGTCACGTAGAATCGGATGTTCATCTCAAATAAATTTAACAGAAAAGAAATATATTTAATATAATAGTATTACGATGAAAAATATATTTGGATCCAAAATATAACGAAGAATATATTTAAATATTTCCTTGCCGTGCCAAATCCTACGTCGGTAATCAAATGGTACATAAGCAATAAGCTTCTATTCTGAGGGGCAGTTTCGTCCACCAAAAAGGTCTTCCCTTTAAAGTAATTTTTTCTTTCCGAATTCCCTTTAAAGTAATCTCCCTTGCAAAGATGTTGCTTGCCGGTTGACTGCCTACTTCATACCAAACTTTTCACTCCCAATTTTTTAAAGAGATCTTTTCCAATCATGATATAAATAAAATAAGAAACTACTACTGTATCAAATTTCTTCATTACCTCGCAAAGAAGAAAATAAATACTAAAAATAGCAAAGCTCAAATATAAGAATGAATGAACCCAATGTTTTATGCGAATTCGACCATTCATTTCTTAATTTAAAAAAGAAATTATATCAAAAGTGTCATAAACCATACAAAAGTATTATTGATTTTAAATTGTTGTTCTAAAAATGTTAAGAGCTTAAATGTGCCATGTACGTTCTACTTGTTTGGATGGTTTTTATGTATCACTTCATAATGTATCATATAATATTATACTTTATCGTTTTAATGTATATAATATTTGAATATATTGCATTATTTTTCCTTCTTTCATGATATCATGCACCAACAATATGAAAAATAAATTTGGAATATTATAAAGAAACAGTAAGGTACGAGGTAGAATTATTATATGAAAATGTAATATCAAGGATAAAATAAGATTATTTAATAATATGAAAGTCAAGAATGAGAGAAAAAAATAAAGAAACAATACCTCCGCACTAAATCAGTATTTCCATAAAGTGATATTTTTCGTAACGACGGATTTAGTGATATAATATAATAAAAATTTAAGTAATAATTAAAATAAATATTTTATTTAAAGTAAAAATACGATAATCTAAACAAGCGGTAATGAACTTGAATTAGTATTTAGTTAAGTAGTAATTTCTTAATTAAAGCTACTACGAGTATTATTTTGTTTTTAAATTTCGCCGACAGATATAGATACACACTTTAAGTGGAGTCATACACACAAAATTCTCTTCTTAATAACTCGGAGGAGAGCTTGGAATCAGGGAGAGCTCTTTTAACGATGGTGACACCTACTACCACTAGTGCCAATGTTATTTCCATGTCTCTCTTTCTCCATGCTTTTCCTTCTTAGCTTTGTTTCTGTACAATCTCTTTAAATTCTTGTCACACACTAAGCTAACAAGGTAGAAAAATGAAGAGAAATACGTATAAGCAAGACACCATTTTCTCCCCTTTGCTACTGGTGGTGATCGTGGCAGTGTTTTCTATCTCATCTCTTGTTGTTGTTGTTGTTGAAGCAAACACTGATCCTAATGATTGTGAGTTTTCTCACCTTCTCCCTTTTCCACCTCACTGATTTAAAATCTTGGATCCATCTCTAGAGCACGATTGTTCTGATTGTTTGATGTTTGAATGTCTGATTTGGTTAATATTGTAATGTATTTGCTTGTCCATTTTCTGGGATTCCTTTTCCCCCCCTTTTTATTGGGTTTCTGAGTCAATGCAAGTCAAAGATTGAGGTTTACTATGAAAATATTCAGTCTTTATGCTTTTACTTCTAAAAATAATATGAATCATCTGTTTAACTTGGAGAGCTTTTGAGATTGTGAACTAAGAACGCATGCTATTGGTTTGAATGTTTAAATTGTTTGATTTGAATGCAGAATTTGTTAATTTGGTACTATGGTTTCTTCCCCATTCTGAGTGTTTTTCTTCTTTTAGCAAGTTCCAGAGCCAATGCTAGTTAAGATTGAGGCTTTACTACATAAATATTGAATCTTGTTGGAGAGATTTTTCGGCTATGTTCATTGCCTGACTCTTGTAATCTGCAGTGCAAGCTCTTCAGGTCTTGTATAGTTCATTGAATAGTCCTTCACAACTCACTAATTGGAAGGCTAATGGTGGTGATCCCTGTAACGAGTCTTGGAAAGGAATCAGCTGTCAGGGAACTTCTGTTGTTTCAATGTAAGTTTGTATACCGTTAACCTAGTGCACTTCTTTGTACATTTTAGTTATGATTTGATTGATATAACATTCGGTTCTTTCTGTGACAGTCAAATTCCCGATTTGGGACTCAATGGAACATTGGGATACATGCTCAATGGTTTTACCTCGTTAAAGAACTTGTAAGAACTTTTTCTTTTAGTGGCAAAGGCTAATTTAGAGGACCTTCTATTGCAATAAAATTAAACTTCTGCACTCTGTTGTCTTTAGGGATATGAGCGGCAACAATATTCATGATTATATTCCGTATCAGCTTCCACCCAATCTCACCAGCCTGTAATGTTTGCTCCTTATAAAGTGTTTGGTTTGTTTGGAAATTTTTCTCTTTATGATTGACTCGCTGAAAATATAATCATTGTCAATACAGGAATCTTGCAAAGAACAATATAAGTGGCAACATTCCTTATTCTATTGCTGGCATGGTTACACTTAATTATCTGTGAGTGGCCAGACTTGCGACGAACTTTCCCAAAACAAAATTAGCATTTGCTTGGTCTTCGCTTTATTCTTTCGTTGATCATTTTAGGCAACATTTTTCAAAATAGCTAACTCAGCAGTTCATTTTTTAGGAATCTTAGCCGTAATTCACTCTCTCAAACAATTGGAGATGTGTTCACCAATCACTCCGACCTGGCAACTTTGTAAGTATTCTACTAATCTTTACTTGATTGATGTTTTCTGGTTGATTCCTCCTTTCTTTTCTTTTCTTCTTACTTCTTCTGCCTTCTTTGTTTTTATTTTTTCTGAGTAACTTTCTAAAAGAGTTCATACATTGCCACAGTTGAAGTTCTTCTTTTCCTATTCCAGTTCAAGTCCAGTTACTAGGTTGAATTCATCATAACATGGTGACTCCAACCTGCAGTTTCTGGCCCTTCATTTGTTTTGATTTGCCTACAATGGACTGACATGAGTGCTTCGAGACGTAGATAATACATGCTAAATATAGGATTTAATCATGTATAGATGTCTTTTAAATTCGCTATCTGCTTAATTTTAATGAAAATGATTTGCAAACTCCAACCTTTTATTTTATTTCATACACTTTTTATGTGAAAATCATTTTGATTGTAATAATAGAATGGTGTCCTGCTCCTCTTTGAAGCTTTAATTGCTCATTTATTGGATCTTTCAGAATCCAATTCAAGGAAACAGTGTAATTTGCGGTAGCGCTCAGTACCCTGCTGAGCTTTCTGTCTATGTTGATTACTCATGGCTTCAGAACATTCGTTTAACTAGTTTTACTCTTTCACTGATTTGCTGCTACTGCAGGGATGTGTCTTCGAATAACTTTTCTGGAGATCTCCCTCCTTCATTCAGTTTGTTGACAAATCTTTCCACACTGTAAGTACAATATTTATCTACTCATAGGATTCACTGTTCCTTTGTTTGACTTGCATGCTATTGAAATTTCTGGCAGCCATCTGCAAAACAATCAGCTCAGTGGTACTCTCAATATCCTGGTTGGTTTACCTTTGAATAATTTGTAAGTCTCAACACTTTATTTGTAAATTAATGGGCCTAGCTAGGTTGATTCAATGTCAATAGAGATTTTTATGGGAAAAACAAAACCTTTCTGCAGAAATGTTGCAAAGAATCATTTTAATGGATGGATCCCAAATGAACTCCTATCTATCCCTAACTTCGTGTAAGTGGCTTCACATCTTATATATTCTTACATGGTTTAGACTGTTACAGTTTCAAGGGATGACGTTTAACCTGACAGATACGATGGAAATTCTTTTGCAAATGGTCCAGCTCCTCCTCCACCACCATACACTCCACCTCCTCCTGGCAGATCTCGCAACAACCGTAACCGCTCTCCTCCTCGTTCACGTACAAGACCAGGTTCTAATCCTGAAAATGGCGATAAAAAGAAGGGATTGGCAACTGGAGCTATCATTGGCATAGTTATTGGATCTTCTCTAGCAGTTCTTTTTGCTTTGTTAGCACTTCTATTTTGCTTCCGGAGGGGCAAGGGCAGGGAAATTTCTGCTAGACCTTCCCCAGGAAGTCTTCCAGTTAACACAGATAAAGGTTTGTTCTATTAACTTTTTTCCTCCTGACTCATTATTGTGATTGGTGCTAATACCCTCAGATGATAAACCATTGTATTGTGATGGGCTATCTTCATTTGGAAATTGCCACTAGCTTGGTTCGTTTCTCATATATTCTGCTTAAACTTAGTGAATATGGAGGTACAAGAGCAAAGGGCAAAGCCTACGGCTGCTGTAGCTGACTTGAAGCCCCCACCTACAGAGAAGGCGACAGTTGAAAGGATACAAGGGAAGAATGGATCTGTAAGGAGAGTGAAGTCCCCGATAACTGCAACTTCTTATACTGTTGCTGCTCTGCAAACATCAACAAACAGCTTCAGTCAAGAAAATCTCATTGGTGAAGGATCTCTCGGGCGTGTTTATAGGGCAGAGTTTCCTAACGGGAAGGTAATTTGAGATATTTACATTCCAATTGTTATACCATGTCACTTACCTTTGGTACTTATGTGGGATGTGCATTTGAAACTATTTAAAGCTGAACAACATTGAATAAATTTAATCTATCACTCAAGGACATCCTCATTTTGATGCTTCGAGAATTTGCATACTTGTGAGTTGAATATTGTTCATCGGATCCTCAAGGACATCAAAAGAGGTATATAAAGATCTTGTCCACTCCACCCATCACCATAAGGTTTTGGGTGGTTGATGCTTTGACATGGTATCGGGCCATTACACGTGCGGGAGATTGTTGTGTTGTATAAATGTTATCTTACTCAAAAAAGAAGAAGAAGATTGTTGTGTTATATTATTTCCCACCTCGGGTAAATGAGGGGGCATCCAAAGCAGTATATGAGTATCTTGGCCCACCATATCCATTCCCTTAAGGTCTGGGTGGAATCCTTAGGTTCTTTCACAATATTCTTTTTCTGGCAAACTTTACAAGAGTAAATATTTGATCTGTGTATTACTAAAGCTAAGTAGAAGTTAGCACACTTCTTGATGCTCTGCTGCATGGGAGTTAACATATTAGGTCTTCGTGCTAGTAGGTAATCTGTTTAGTGATTCTCTTTATTGAGATTATGTCCTTGATACTCTTTGATTCACCTTGCCTTTTAGATCTTTTACAAGGTTGATTGCCCACAATTGGCTCACGATGTGATGAACACGTGCCAATTGTTCACTCCTCTGTGGAGTCACATCTTTGCTTTTGTCTGTCTTCTTGTGTTGATGGGTGTAATAATATGGTCACTTTTGATGGTCATCTCACTTCTCTTCTCAGCCAGAAATAATTATGATGTTCTAACCTTGTCCTTCGGTTATATGATGTAGTCTTAAGCAATAACGTTCTTAGAAGTTTTAGAGTTCGACTTACTAGATCTTCTACTTTTTGGTTTATTATAGGATATGCTGCTGGCTATTTCTTTTCTAATGAACCAATTATGTCGACTATTTCTCTGCTCCCAACTTGATGCCAACTGTTCAAATGAATGATTTGATATTTGACGTGTCAATAACATTATTGATAGGGAAACTTTTATTTTGCATTCATGTAGCTTCTATAGAAGGTGCTAACTGAAACTGTCAATGGTCGTATGAACTAACAACTGTCTATACCAGATAATGGCCATCAAAAAGATCGACAGTGCAGCATTGTCGCTGCAGGAGGAAGATAACTTTCTTGAAGCTGTCTCAAATATGTCAAGGCTGAGACACCAAAACATAGTTGCATTGATAGGATACTGTGCCGAGCATGGGCAGCGTCTTCTAGTTTATGACTATGTCGCAAATGGTAGCTTGCATGATATGCTGCACTTTGCTGATGAGAGGAGCACATTGCTTACTTGGAATGCCCGGGTTAGAGTAGCACTTGGCACTGCTCGAGCTTTAGAGTATGTACTAGTTGTATAGTATTTTACCTGTCTCAGCCCTTTGCTTGTGGGGTTGGCTTAAAATTTTAACCTTGTATTTTCAGGTACTTGCATGAAGTTTGTCTACCTTCTGTTGTACATAGAAATTTCAAATCCGCAAATATTTTACTAGACGAAGAGTTCAATCCTCATTTATCAGATTGTGGGTTAGCAGCTTTGAATCCAAACACAGAGCGCCCGGTGAGTTAGTAAAGCAGATTGTCTGTAA
The DNA here is from genome assembly GCA_026770625.1 of Nicotiana glauca. Taxonomy (NCBI): domain Eukaryota; kingdom Viridiplantae; phylum Streptophyta; class Magnoliopsida; order Solanales; family Solanaceae; genus Nicotiana; species Nicotiana glauca. The sequence continues at coordinate 7,277 of MU669429.1, forward strand.
TCCACATTATTATTGTCGTTTTGTGTGGCACAACAAGGTTGTTTATAATGTGGCATGGTACATATAATGTTTACGACATGATGGCAATCAATTTACCAGTTGAAATACTCTAGTAAGAGCAGATATTGATAAGCAGCTGTTTCTTGGTACATTTTTACAGACTAATCATGAATTGGAGATTCTGATTGTGACAGCTTAATTTTGTTTTTTGTTCTTTTGGAGCAATGTTAGGTGCTTAAACTCATGCATTGCCAATGTGACCAATTTTTAGTGGGGACCCCCTTTCCCCAGTCTAGAAAATCCTTGTAGTTGTGTCAATGGGTTTTGGAAGAAAAGGAATCTCCTAATGCAGAAGTTCCTGTGAAGGAAGCTCATGCTTCGAAAGGCTAACTGATTGCCTAATAGTGTATTATTGCCTAAAGTTGTAATTTCCTCTTAATGTTGACAGGTTTCATCCACGCAGATGGTTTGCTCATTTGGTTATAGCGCTCCGGAATTTGCTTTATCTGGAATATATACTGTAAAAAGTGATGTATACAGTTTCGGCGTGGTAATGTTGGAGTTGTTGACAGGAAGGAAGCCACTTGATAGGTAAACTTGATTATGCAGGCATTGCTAGTTGACTTATTCTGTTGAATTCTATTAATGACCTGATATTTTTGTTAATAAATCATTTAGTTCAAGAATGAGATCGGAACAGTCACTTGTGAGATGGGCTACGCCTCAACTCCATGATATAGATGCCTTATCAAAAATGGTTGATCCTGCACTAAATGGCATGTATCCTGCAAAGTCTTTGTCCCGATTCGCTGATATTATTGCACTTTGTGTTCAGGTGAGCTTTTAGATTCACAATCTTTCATTTAGAGTATACACATTTGTTTATCTATCTGTAGGAAGCTTAAAAGATGAAAGGACTCCCAAAATATCTTTGATGGAAGGGAAAGTCAGAAATCATAGGGAATTTACATTATCAAGGACCAAATGCTTCAGCAAATAAAACGACCTTTCTTGCATTTAATGCCTGTGAGTCTTGGTACGGCGGGAGCGCCCAAATGGTTAATAAAGTTTGGGAACTTCAAAGGCATTGTTCTTGCACACCAGGGTCGAAAGTTACCTTTAGTTAAGCTTTCTTGATCTAAAGCGCCTTTGAGATCAGCCAACTCATGAAGAAAGATTTGGTGGACTCAACCAAAATATAATGAATACTTGCTCATGGTCATGGATATACCTGAAGTGAATTACTTTACTTGCAATAGTTTGAATGTGACCCTTTTCTCCGTGATAGTAACCTTTTGACATCCGGTCAACCATTTTCTTGTACAGCCTGAACCTGAGTTTCGACCCCCAATGTCCGAAGTTGTGCAAGCACTGGTCCGGTTAATGCAAAGGGCGAGTGTGGTGAAAAGGCGATCCAGTGATGAATCAGCTTTCACATACAAGACTCCAGATCATGAGACAGTTGACATGCCATAATAGATACTTACATGATGAAGCAGCCTTTGCAATTTTGTAAGTAACTTCTGCAAAGGTCAAGAGCAACTATGGCGGATAAAACTCGGAGGTGTCAATACCAGTCACATTAAAAATGTAATTATTTTTCACATCTTTCCAATTTAAAAAAGGTTCTTTCCATCCCAATTTGAGGCATAATTCACTGACAACGTACTTGAGAGTGTATTTAAAACCATCTTGGGATAATGGATATATGTCAAGATCATTATTGTCAATAAGAACTCTACAGCAGATTATCATTCTATGTTGTTTATAGTATTACAGTTTCTCGAACAAAACTTTTGGCCAGCCTGCCGGCAACCTAAGTAGTTGATCTTTGTTTAGAAACTGCTTCATTTGTTCCAAATTTATGATAAACAGTTCATATACATTGCCTTTTAAAGGATCTTTCTTTCGGTTTTCCAGTCACTAAATTGGTCAATCCAGGATAGTTATGTTTTTTTAAACAAGAGTAGTAGTCTACATCTTCAAGCGCGTGTCGTTTGACCAAAAGTAAAAGAATGCCAAGAATTATGCCAGTCACGTTCATCTTTGTTGTTTAACAAGTGCATTAGCGAAGACACGTGGGTTTAAATCTCAGAAAACGCAAAAGAAATAGTTAAAAAGGGATTTTTCTCATTTGCTTTCCTTGATGTGCACACTTATTAATACATAACTGCAGAGGCGGATTTGAGGCTTATGGGTTTCTATCGTAATTTTAGATTAATATGCAATATAACTGGGTTTACAGTTAGATATTTACAAATATTTAGAGAATTTCTTAATATAAATACAGAGTCTACGCAAAAATTACTGGGTTTCCGGAAACACGTATTGTAACCTCTAGATCCGCCCCTGCATAATTGTATGACCCAACTAGCACTAAGTACAGTCTTTCAACCCCAAAAAAGGAAAACTACTGTGATGTTTTATATGTGTGATATTCTTATACATGTAATTTAAATAGGTTTGGTTCTACAATTTTTCATTCTTTATATGAAAACAAAAATCTACTATGTTTATTATAGTGTTATATGTCCAAATTAAAACTTTTGCATTTATGAAAAATAACTGCTCCAATAAAATCAACTCAATTCGAATTGGTTCGATCCATTCCGTTGATTATTATATATATAATAAGAAAATCTCTAGTTATTATGAAAACTCGTCGTTTTCTTTTTAAAGTGCAAGAAAATGATTTGAAGAAAAAAAGAAAATGAGAGCGGACTCTATTTTGACACTTTTCTTGCACCAAACGTAAGTACGGAACCAAAGACTCGCAAGTCGCAACATCAAGACCTGACGTTTTTTCCGCTCACCTTGTCCTAAAACCGTTAATTTCGAGAATTTCCCCCCCCAAAAGAAAAAAATAAACATAAAAACACTTCCCATGGCTTCTCGAACCAATTCTAGTTCTAATTTCTCAGAATTTTCCTACGACGATAACGAACAACCCAGCAGCGTTCCGACTCCGGATCGGGTTGACCCCCTGAATCCAGGTCATAGGAACAACTCCTTTAACGGGTTGCTGGGTTTCACGTTCGGGTCGAAGAAGATGAGGAAGAAGAAACCATTTTCTCAGAATATTGCAACTGTGGGATTGGCTCTATTTATGATCGCTTTTGTGTTGGCCAATTGGTGGATGCTTTCCCGGATCCAGATATCGGGTCGGGCTCCTGGGGTTGAGTTCAGGTTCTTGAAAGCAAATTCCTCCACTTTATTCATTCGGGTATGTTTCAATCTGTCTTTATTATCAATTGAGATTGTTGAAATGTTTTTGAAAATGTATTAATATTGAAACTTGGTTCAAGTTATGAAAGCTGGAGTGTGGAAATGAATTTTGAGAATTTAGACTTTAGGCTTGGAACAATAATGTGTTTAATCCTTGATTAAAAAAAATATATGCTGATGTTCTTAATGATAAAGAATAAATAATGCGGAGGTTAAGTTCTAGTCTATGGGTTCGACAAAATCTAGTAGCTTTGGCCAAAATCCTATATTTATGTATAACTAGTTTATCCAGAACCCAGGAATATGCCTTTTCCAGAATCTAGAACCCATAAACCCAAATTCTGGATCCGCCTAAAGATGGGATTCTTATATTTTGGCTTGATCACATACTTTAGCTGTGAAGTTGAAAGAATAAATCTTGAGATGTTCAGCAACTAAATGTACATGTTACTTCTCTAGCAAACTATAAGATGTCTTCCAATTACCTTTCTAAAATATTTTTTCAAGCTATTTAGTGTTGGAATGAAATAGGGGCAAATAGACGGGATGGATATAGTGGATTCATATAGCTGAGACTAACTAGTTTAGGAATGAGGCTTAGTTGATTGTTGAAGTATGGATAGATTCATTTGTGCTGGAATACTTTTTGCTAGTTAGCTACACATGGAGTAAATGTTATTTTTGATTATTTAGGAAGAACTGGTAAGGCTTGGCAAAGTGAGAAAGCCGCAGAAAACCATCTATGCACGATTGCTGGCGAAGGCTGCTCATGCCTTAGCTGAGGTACTTTTTGTTTCTAGAAGGAAGTGAGTAGCTCTAATAGTTGATCTTACTTTACAATGTGAGCTTGCTGACTTCAGGGACAGAATAAACCCGAGCCGAAAGATTTGTGGGCTGAACCCTATTTTGTTGCTTCCTCTTGGAAACCTTGTGCTGAGCAGCGTGACTTGCCACCTAGTGGTCTCTCTCTTGCTCTCTCTATCTCTCTTCATGCTTGTCACATTTCTTGTAGTTACTTGCTTCTTATGCGAGTCATAATGAAATTTTCAGAGGGAAGAAATGGTTACATTATGATCACTGCAAATGGTGGGATAAATCAACAGCGAGTAGCTGTAAGTTATGTCTTCTGCTTTGACATAAATTTTTCCATCTGCTTGACAACCTGTATTTCTTTAGTTTAGTTTGCCAAAAAAAAGAAAAAGGATCAGCACTAATAATATTATAAGAAAGCTGTGGTCTCTTTTTCTTAACTGATACATTTTTTTCCTGCACAACAGGTCTGCAATGCTGTCGCTGTTGCAAGATTACTTGATGCAACCTTGGTTCTTCCCAAATTTCTGTACAGTAGCGTATGGAGAGATGTGAGGTGAAAACTGACTTATTGCTATCATTTCACTTATTCTTTCCTTTTCCTATTGTACAATAAGGATTGCGAATATTATGAGAACAATATGTGAAAGAGTCAAAATACTGAAAATTTCATTTACAGATTCACCACATCTTCCATATACTATTGTGTACTTCCACACTTGTCTATTCTTGTTGTTCACTTGAAATACGTGCTAGTTGAATAGTATTTCATTTTCTCGTCATAACTAGTAAACTATCTGAACTGGCTTTATCTTGGAATTCTTGAACTCCGTAACTGGAAATTTGTGATGTAGCACTGATTTCTCTCTTGTTTAAACTACATAAGTTTTCCAAGACTTTCTGGTTGTCCCAAAGGTTTTCTTGGCTTTCCTTTTGCTGCGTATCTTTGAGAGCTACATGGATCATCCGGTTGTTATTTTCTGGTATCTACTCTAATAATATGTCATACATTCGTATTATTACATTGAAAGATTGTTCACTTTAGTTTTTTTTTTCTACTCTTTTCCAATGTGCGATGAAGTTTCAGCTAAATAGCATTCTTTGTTTGCATTTTTTTGCTACTGTTTAACACCCCCCCCCCCCCC
>MU669429.1:13215-38800 GCA_026770625.1 Nicotiana glauca
TCATTTGTAACTAATTACCCCCACACAATTATTTATATATGGTGTTATCTTGGACGTTTTGCATTCAGTAACTTTTTGCATGTACTTCATCAAATAGAAATTAAAATTTTTACTAAGATTTGTATTTGCCTTCTGTCTGTTTACGTACTTCAAACTTGTTCCCTTCTCTTGATAATTTGTCTTATACCTTATTATATCCTTAAACTGAAGATTGATAGATGAAATCTATATCTTCGTAGCCAGTTTGGCGATATCTACCAGGAGGAGCATTTCATCGACTACCTGAAACCTGATATCCCTATAGTTAGAGAACTTCCTCAGGAGTTACAGTCATTAGATCTTGAGGCCATTGGCAGTTTGGTAAGATTTTCATCCAAATCAATCATTTTGCTTATGATCATGTTAGGAAATTAGTTTCTTATGATCTGGAAATAAATGCAGGTGACAGATGCAGATGTTGTAAAAGAAGCAAAGCCAAGTTTCTATAAGAAATATATTCTTCCAATTTTGCATAAAAACAGAGTTGTCCATTTTCTTGGATTTGGGAATCGCTTGGCATCTGACCCGTTACCCTTTCAAGTGCAGGTAAACCTGCCAAACTTGATATTAGGGTTCTTTGTTGATATATATTAGTTATTTATGCTATCTTTTTTTATCTAGTCTGATTCCATAATTTCTACCTTGGTTCCTAATTTGGGGACTTCATCTAGAGACTTCGATGCAGATGTAATTTTCATGCTCTGAAATTTGTTCCAAAGATACAAGAAACCGGAGCTTTACTTATTCGAAGAATGCGTCAGAATGTTACACGCTTGGGACCCTTGGATCGTCACCTAGTGGGCCCCTTTTCAAAGTCAATGATGAAGGGTGAACGAAATCGTGGAGGAAAAGTTGCGAGATACTTAGCTTTGCATCTGAGGTTTGAAATTGACATGGTGGCTCATTCCCTATGTGAATATGGTGGGGGTGAAGAAGAAAGAAACGAACTGGAAGCATATCGTGAAATCCATTTTCCTGCATTGGTGGAGCTTAAGAAGACCACGAAGTATGTTATGTAGAAGTCTCACTGAATTCCTTTACTTGCATAAACAAAACTTACGATTACTTGTCAGCTTGTCCTATACTGTTGCTTGCATCTTTGATTTGCCTAAAGGTGCACCAGAGGCACATAAAAATGTATTGAACTAACTTAAAGTTACTTATTATCATCACTATCTGGATCAGACAGGTTCGCATCTTCTTGTTGCAGGGAGAATTGTGGATTACCTCTATTGGATAATTGTAATCATGCATGTCTCAAAAGTGTGATAATATTTTCTTCATTGATTCAAAATAACCTGAACCTAATCTAGAGACATTATTAAGGCTGTAATGCTTCAGTTTGTTAGAACTAGCCCCAGTTTACTTATCGATCTCTGAAAAAACCATGTGCTCAGGTTGCCCTCGCCAGCAGCTCTAAAGGCTGAAGGACTGTGCCCTTTAATGCCTGAAGAGACGGTGCTAATGCTTGCTGCCCTTGGTTTTAATCGGCAGACGCGCATATACTTGGCAGGTGCACATATCTACGGAGGGAAATCAAGACTGGCCTCCTTGACTACCTTGTATCCTAATCTGGTCACAAAGGAAAGCTTGCTTTCCTCTGCCGAGATTGAACCGTTCAAGAATTTCTCATCTCAGGTAAACGTATTGGTTTGACATGGTTTTATTGTTGCAATAGCACCAAATGAATAACACTAAAAAAAATATGTGCTTGGTACGGATAGTCATGATCAGTTGCCTCTCAAAGAAGAGCTATTTCCTTTCTTGCATAAAATTGGCAAACAGAAAGCCAATACATGCAACGTGTATTGGCTTCATGAGGTCATTTGATTACCTGAAGCTATCACGCATGTAGTTCCTTGTTGCTAAGCTTCAGTTGTAGCTTTCTGCAGAATACACTGAGCATAATCATCATGTGTTTGATTTGAGGGCTAATTAACTCGTGTAACTGGAGCTGACATATCACTCTATTGTGCAGCTAGCAGCATTGGACTTCATAGTCTGCAGCGCTGCAGACGTGTTTGCCATGACAGACTCAGGAAGCCAATTTTCATCATTGATATCTGGTTTTCGAGTATACTATGGTGGAGGTAAAATGGCTACTATACGGCCAAACAAACGGAGGCTCGCTGATATCTTTGTCAAGAACAACACAATAGACTGGAGGACGTTTGAGCAAAGAGTGAGGAAGGCAGTGAGACAAACCAAACGGGTATTTTCACGACCTGTTGGAAGGAGCGTATATAGATATCCACGGTGTAAGGAATGCATGTGCAACACTTAGGTCTAATGTTAAATAGGTCCATTATCAGTTGAGTTTAGGAAAAGAAAATTCACAAGCAACTGTAAATGTATAATGTTTTCATTTTAAACTTGAATCAAGCACTTGGCTTGATATTCTGTAGCATTATATGATATACATTTGTTATTCTTCTAACTTTTAATGCATTGACAATATTTTTGAGATGAGCTTTGTTCAATTGTCTGCCAACTCTAAAACGACATAATAGTAAAATCTATATATTAGGGAAAATAGGCGGCGGCCTAACAATTGCAATGAGAAACTAAAGCTGATAAAAGAATAGAAAACTAAAAAACGAAAAAGAACAATCAGGTGGAGAAAACGATACAGAAATATGACGGGGGCAGATTTTTTGAGTTCGGTCATTCTCTTGAATATTTTACTCTTCCAAGTAGGAATTTGGAGAAATAGGATAAGAACAATAATAAAGGATAATATGAGAAAACGACCAGAACAATTCAATTTTATATATTGATGTGTTAATCCCGTTTAGTTAATGTGAAACTACAATTAAGATGAATAAAAAAATTATATATATTGACACGCTTAGGATAATTTGACTTGCTACAACTAATTAGCTACTCCTTTTGCTTTTTTAACTAACATATATTTACCATAATCTCTTTCTTTCTTCGTAATAGTGCACCCATGTTTTGAAATCCTAAATTTGCCGCTCTATTTAATTTCATCCAGTAATATAAAAGAAAAGTAGACCAAAGGATTCCTGAAGACATTTCGATCTAAAGTAAAGAAATGAACATGTCTAAAACTCAATCTCAATTATTTGGTATTGGCTATATACTATTACATGGTTATAATATCTTAGCATAGTCTTAATTTCTCCTTTCCTCTAAACACCCTTGACAGTGGTTCAACAACACGTCAATTAGAGGGGCTTTTTCGTCCTCCTCTAGAAAACTTAAATCCAATTTTAAATTTGGAATTAGATCTATTTCCATTGTGCCCTGTTCTTGTGATGAGTTGAAACCTCTCCAACTCTCCTTGTTCTCAATATCTCTTGTCAATACTTATTGAGAATGTTTTTAATACACTTCACACAGTTTAAGTCCTTATTCCTCTTCTCTCTAAGGCATGCTAGAGATGTAAATTGCAGCCTTCTGTGCTTTCGCAGTTTCTTTTTAGGTTATGTAAATATATTGAGAGATACAATTTGTAACACCACCTACAGATCTTTCTTGATTTTAATTTCAAAAGGCCAATTTAATCTCATATCCAATCCATTATTTCAAAATTTGATCGGATTGATCCCTGAAAATGATTAGTTTGAAACAAGTAGAGCAACTAGGAGTAATAGATACTGAGAGTAAATAGCATTCCAAGGGTCTATTTTTTTAATAATATATCTTTTTCCTTGATAATTAGCATTTTCCTAGATGTCTTGCATCAAAACAGTAAGCTGAATAACCACTGTCAAAAAAGCAAGTTTTGGTTTAAAGATTGTTCACCGAGTAGTATGCTGGGAATAATATCATCCAGTGTCTAAATTCTAAGCATAGTAAGATGACATGTCGATGCTTTCACATTAAATATCGGATTCAAATTCAAAAGACAGTCTTGTTAATCTAACAATATTTTTGAACAGTCGTCTTCCAATCTTCTAGTACATACAAGAACTACTGATAAGGAAGACATAACAGATACCAGCTAATCTATGCAAAGAACATAGTTCCAGTTCATTGCACTGTACAAAATCCAGATGAGCATCCAAACCACGAAGAAAACTAGCTTCATCCATCTTACTACAGCTCCGCCTACCTCTTCTGGCGCTTCGGCTCAACCTGAAAAGTAGTTGGAGAATTATTAAGCAATTATGGCTGAGAGTCTAACTATAACCAGGAAAGATGAAGCAAGGACTTGGGTATGCATACCATGCGAGTAAGTACACACTTGCGTAAGTTCAAAGTACTTAGCAAGTTTGCCAAGTACTTTAAAAGATTGAACAAAGCAATGGTGACTATGACAAGAAAAGGACATCAGAAAAAATGAGGGCCCTGACTTAAAGGGGCAATTTGACATACATATTGAGTAGAATTAAAATAATTGACACCTGTTACTACATTGTCCTTACAGATCAACTATGGCAACTTTTCCTGAATTTTGTAGGGGGCGGAGGGAGGGGGTTCCAATGGGTTAGACCAGGTGCTACGGTTGACCTTTTGAGATGCTGCAATAGAGCAGGACTGGATAAAGGAAGAGCTAACTCGTGGAATACAAACCCTGCTTGCATTTGGTCGATAGTGTGGACGAAAAAGAAATTCAAGATGCTACGAGGACAAATTCCATTCTATCCAGAAGATGAAAACCAGCAGCATTTTTTGCTTTACTTTGGCATAAAAGAGAACTAAATGATGTTTGAATCTATTTTAGATTTCATAGAGTCCCTCCAAGAATAGAAAAGGGATATGTTTTTTGTTTTTTTTCTCACCTCTGTACAGCATTGCCAGCACATTCTTAGGCTGAAGTTGTGAATAATAATACTTACCTTTTCAAAAAGAAGAATTACAATAATCAACCAAAGCAAGGACCAGATGAGAATGAAAATGCAATTAGCATCATCAAAGGGAAGTTGTTGCACAACAACAAAGTTCCATCAGCATAGATGAGGTTCTACTCAAACAAATTGCTAAGTCCACAGTAATGCTACAAATGGGAAACTAGGGGTCAAAATACAACAACCACCACCCAGTATAATCCCACTTAGTGGGATCTGGGGAGGGTAACCTTACCCCTACCGAGGGGTAGAGAGGCTGTTTCTAAATAGACCCTCAGCATCCTTCCCTCCAAGAACTTCCCACCTTGCTCTTGGGAAGACTTGAACTCACAACCTCTTGGTTGAAAGTAGAGGCTGCTTACCATCAGAGCAACCCCTCTTGTCTTAGGGGTCAAAATGTTCAAACCATTTGTATATATGGCCACTCATTGATTACTCAAGTATGGAAGGTTTAAGGAGATATGGGCCACATAACCTCTCACCTTTGTGTCCAAAAGAATATTGACAAAGGGAAAAGGCATAGCAAAGCAATAAGGCTTGCTAATGCATTACTGGGTCGTATGGTTCACATACGGTGAAGAAATGGACCTTGGGCCTAAATAAATCTAAAAAGTTTCTCATGAGGGGATGATTGCCTAAGACCATATAATGAGACTACAACTCATTCTCTCAACCAATATGGACTTAACAATCCCACCACACGCACATGACTGGACATATGTAGTGTGGATAACATAACACGGGGGCCAAAAACTTTTTTAACCACTGGGTGCCAAGTGATGAGCTAGTGGTGTCTTATAGCACCAACTTAGATTATTACGAAGATAATATGGTGCTCACAATTGAAAACCGTGCCCTGTAGGAAGAAGCTTACCACTAAGTTCAAGAAAAGAGTCTGCCCTCCAGTAAGTGTGTTTTGACAGTGTTTTGGAAACTAGCATCGTGTCGTCTCGAACTATAGAGTTAAGGTTTTACAAAATGGATTCACACAAGCTGATCCTTTCTTCATAAAGAAAATATATCTTAGTTTATCTTTCTAACTACTCAAACTATAGTTAAAACATCTTGTATGGGGGCAGCCTTCAACCTAGAAGGTCACATTTTTGAAGTCAGTGTCTGATTTCAAATACCAGTAGCCATGAGACCATGCTATCAAATTGGACCTTTCCTGCTCCCTCTTAGTTATGCAAAAGAATAAAGGTAAACGAAAGGAGGAAAAACATGTCATGTTGTTTTGACATTGATTTGAAGTTTTTGCTGCATTTAGTCATTTCCATTTTATATTACTCCTATTAACTTATAAAACCATGCTTTAGTTAAAAAGAAAGTAGTTGAAGCTCAATTCCTTCCTTCCCCGCTCTTTGGGATAGCAGGAATACTAAAGATCATGGCATCAGTGTTATCAAAGGCGAAAAGTGCAAAAAAACTCTAAGATCTGTTGGGGCTTTAAGCGCAAAGCGCAAATAAAGTGTCAGCTAATGATGAAGAAAGGCACAAATGGAGAAAAACAACAAATACGTATGTGTAGTCCAAGACTAAAATCTATAAAAATGAGTACCAAATATATGGACAAAGAAATTGAAGAAAAATTTATGATACTGAAATATCAATTGTTTAGTGTCGCCTCTTTAGGATTACGCTCATTGGCAAGGATAAGAATGCCTTCCGGCCTTTCGGGCAACATCGAAGCGTCCGCTAAGCGTGGCGAATCGCTCAACATGTTTTGAGCCTCCCTTCAGGACTTAAGCGCGCCTTTGATAACACTGCATGGCATCTCCCATTTCCTTAGTAGCCAGAGGAAAAGAAGCCAAAACAAATCCCGTAGTAGCAACGCGAAACGGGAGTTGACTAAACCGGTCCAACCTTACCTCGACAAATATAGCTCTACCCAAACCCCCCTTCCCCAGGTTGAAAGCCTCTCACTCTCCCTCGATTGATCCTTTTTTATCAAAAAAGTCTTTGGACCCACTAATGATACTCGGGAGAGAAACAAACCCACTGGTCTTGATCCCATTCTATATGCACGCAATTTTTTAGTAACAAGGTTACAAGAGGTGGGCTTTACAAAGCAGCAGATGAAGGGAAATGAAATTCATTTCCTTTTTCTTATTTCTTTTTAAATCAAAGAAATTCATTTCATTCATAATACACCAAGCTCGCATTTAAAAAAACAATGTTTGGTATATAACAGAATCACACCTAGCAAATTTGAGTTCTAACCAGTTTAAATTTCTGATTGAGATGCACGAATGCAGTTTCATTTCAAAATCAAACATAATTACTAGTTTTCTCATTTTGAATCCATCTCGTCCATAATCACCAAACATATTTATTATGATTCAATCCACAAAAACACCTCTAATAATAAGAGTCGTACAGTTTCAAAACTACAAAAACACACTTTCTCAATCTACCTGCACTTGTACATTTGAATCTACAATATGTAACTTCTATTTCACGTAAGGATGACTAAATAAGTACTTAAAAGGTCACCTTTAGTTTCTCCTTACAGATCCCCGCCTTGATATGTACATCAAGTGGGAGAACATCTTTTTTGTTTTCTTTCGCCTTTTAGAATATATAGTAAGAACTAAGAAACTTTTTGACAAAATAATGCATCCACAAGATGCATAAAGGGAGGACTTACTTATAGTCATCTTTACACGAAAGTTCAACTTCACGTTGAGTAGAAAATGAAGCAGATTTATACGTACATGTATCTCAGTCACTTAGCCAATGCAGCTGATACAGTCGCTAATTTGAAACTCGCATGACGAAAATAAAAGAAGAGTTCTTGTTTGTTCTTTTTACAGTGAGACCAGAACGGAGTCAAAAGGACTCAATGATGCCAATTTCAGAAGTTAGTCCCCCTAGAAAGTTCTAGAACCTAAAGAATAGTCTGTATTCAATGGATTCTGTCCATCCTATATGTATAGGGCTCATCACTTCAACAGTTTCATCCTTATGGTAGGAGATGCTGTTTGTCGCCGCAACATATTCTTATTCGTATAACGAGAATAATGTCTTAATCCCAAATCCCAGATTAGTGGAGTATGCTATAGAATCCCCCATATCCATTCCACTCCATTTGGACCCATTCCAGCATATTCTTATTCATGCTATCTTAAAAAATTAGCTGAAGCGGAGAACTACAACAAACTCCATCTTTTCACGTGTTAAAAGCCAATCAACAACAGCTAAAACGAGCCATGAACATACTACCTTGCCATTAGACAGAGGGGATGCAGCATAAGTATTATGAGACTTCTTCAGATCTTCGGATGAGCATTCGGAACAAACAAAGTCACCAATTTGTTTAGCTTGTTCACCAGTCAGGCCCACACAGGCTGGATGATACCTATAAAGATCAAGGGAATGGATTGTAAGAAATGAAAGCACGCAATGCTTTTAAAACTTGAACTAGATGTCTGGCTGCTTTTTTGTTTTAACCAATCAGATATTTCATGAAAGTACAGTCCCGTCTTGAGAATATGGCTATAACAGATTAGATACAATGTGGAATTCATACTAGGACAGCACCCAGAAAAAATTCACGAAACCCCAGATTGTTGCTAGATAATTGAGATGTGGAAGTCTTTTATGTCCGCACAACATTACGACCAATTTCAAAACCTAGAGATAGCCCTACGCACTTTTCATGCTGAAAACTAAGAAATGACCAATGCGAACTAAGAAAACTTCTTATACTTCTTTTCGGATAAGTTGCTATGGATGAATATCCCTTTTAGTAATATCTGTGCTTTACACAAAACAACCATAGTGCAAAGATCAGCCGCAACTTTCACCACACAGATATGCTCTTCATATATTGCACATAATGAATACTACGGAAAAAATAATCAAGAAAAACTAAACATTACTTGCGATAGCGCCCTTTTTAACACATACGAAAAAAAGAGATTTCAATATAATAACATAACTCTCTTAGAAGGCAGAGCAGAGGAAGCCCAACTGTCTAAGGTTCTTTCAGCTGCCATACACAGGCAACAAGAAAGATCTCTACTCCTTCATGTTCCCTCTCCTGTTTATTTACTTGTTTTATCATTTGGTTTTCCAACATTCAAGAGAAGAGGAAATCAATGTAAGTAATTCATTACTGATAGCCGGAAATTTAGTCAGTAAGATAAAATGGGTGTGTATACCAGTCCTTGCACTCCTCGCATTGTACCATTAAATCATCTGGGTTATATGGCATCTCGCATTTGCAATACCTTCAGAGCGGAAAAAAGAAATATGAGTTAGAAGAATATTACTCAAGTTCAATCAGCAACAAACGACAACTCATACACTTACACTGCAACGCGATCTGGCACAAAAGCTCCAGTTGCCGCTTTATACTCAAACCGGCAGTAGTAATCCTCTGGACCAACATTCTCCAGCTTAGTATAGTTCTTGAAAGAGTGAACAATGCACTTCCCGTCTATAGTGTGGGCACTTTGGACATCATAGTGGTCAGACAAGAATAATTCCTTAGCTCCATGAAACTGTCTTCGCCCTCCCAGTGACTCCTCTGGCCGGTAATACCATCTAACATGCACCTTTATATTGTTGCGGTTATCAGCTTCGAGTTTTTCTACACGTGCCACATATGGAGCAGTATCGCCTTCTGATGGTCGCATCAACACACAGTCTCCAGCTTCACAGTCATAGCAATCAAAACCAAATTCAGTTATGCAATTCACAGATCACAACTACATGATAAGGACCAAATTCCATTTCTAAAATCCCCAGCAACAGCAACATAACTAAGCAGTTAATGCAGATCTTAAGTACTAAAGAGAAGTACCAAATGAGCACACTCATTCGAGGGGTTTCACTGTTAGGAACGAGTGCAGAGGCATTGCCTGCATAAAACAGCTGGATACTTCTGTCACACACATAAGAAAAACATAACTAGCATCTTTTCCACTATCCAACTCCTCAACAATCTCATCCTCTCTCATGGCCATGAATTATGCTGAATGCTCTCCAAATGGGTACGATCAAACACGTTTCTCTGCCCGTCTACAAACTTACCAAAGCACAACAGATTCTTTCTTTTCCATAGCACGGCCTTTTTCCTTTCAATGGTGCCAAAACAGAAATCAGAACCAATAATCCATCTAGTTCCAGGAAATTCAACCACAATTGCTTATATGAATGAGTATAGGCGCTTGTAGGAAAAAAGACAATTATTAAGGAGAATAACTCACTAATATCCACAAAAATGGGGTAATAATCATCATTCCTATGAAGCCATTTACAAGGAAAAATAGATACAGCAGTTGAACATGGAATAAAGGAAGAAAATATAAAAAGTACCACTGTATGAACCCAAATTGGCCATATCTGAATCTTTACAGAATACACACAAAAATGCCAGCAGCAAACCATAAGAAAGGAACAATCTTTCTTCTAATCCAATATCTATAATTCCACATGAGCATAGACACAACCAAAAACAAATGCAGACACAATTTCAAACACCCAAATAGGCAGGTATACACATGCATGCCTCACAAAGAGCCCTATTCTTCTTCTTCAAAAACCTACAGCAAACACTTAATCGCCAAAGAAAATCAGAACAAAACTTAAATCCCACGTTCAAATAGCCGCTACAAACCCCTAGAGCGAGGCCACCTACCCCACATGTATTAGTGGGTTGCAGCAGGATAGTCGAGGTACACATTTTAGAGAGAAAAAAAAGTAAGAAAAATCAATGCAGATGGAATTTTGTGAAAAGGGAATGTGGATGTACATACCTCTGACAACTTTGTTGGTGCGTCTAATGGTGTAAGAGTCCAAGTCGCGTTTTCCAGGTCGAGTCTTGGCCATGGAAAATAGAGAGAGAGAGAGAGAGAGAGAGAGGTGAATTTGGTTTTTGCAGAGAGATTTTGTGGGAGTAAAATGTAATAGTCCTATGAGATTCAAAAGGGAAGACGAAAATCTAGGTGCATTCTTCGTAGCTTCTCGAAGATGGATGAGCTCATTTGATTCTCTTGAAAATGAAGGGTTTCTTTATAAGTCCTGGATTTTTTTATTCTTTTTTTTTTAACATTATGTTCCCATCGTTTTATAATGTATTATATTATATCATATAGTATTGTATCGTATCGTTTTATGAATACAATATTTGAATAAATTGTATTATTTGTTATTGTTAAATAATATTTTGTTATTTGGTTTGACTGTATCGTACTGTAATGTAACTGATAAGTTTACTAAAATACCCTCAAGTGTTTAAATATTAAATTTATCAAAAATTATGCATAAAAATAATTTTAGAAAACACAACAAAATAAGGCAAAATACAATAAGAAAGCAAAACAAAGGAGCGAGACAAAAGAAGGCAAAACAAAGGAGTACAACTAATTAGAATTGAGTTATAAGCAAATTAGGAGAAAAAATTAATCAGAAGACAGCAAAACACCTTTAACATTGGTTAGGAAAAAAATAAAGTATGTTATAAGTTGGAGACTTGGAGTTAAAATAGAAAAAAAAGATAAAGGGTAAAATAGAATTGTGGAGTAATAAGTTAGGGCATAATTGGAAAGAAAAATAGGAAACAATCCCACCGCACCAAATCGGTTGTTTCAAAAAAGGGAACTTTTCATTATTCCGGAACAATAGATTTAACAATACAATACGACCAATTTTATTGAAACAATCAAAATAAATATTGTTTTGAGATAACAATACAATACCATACAATGAAGAACAACCATCCAAACAAGTTGTTAGGACACTAAATACAAAGTTAGAGCTCTTTTGCTTTTTCCATTTTTTTTTGTTTAATCTTGACTAGAAGGTCTTCTTCAACTGAGACTCTATCTGAAAGAGCCTCTCAACCCCTCGGTATAGGTAGGTCTGCGTATACAGTGTTACGCGGCGCCTTCCTGAGATTCTTTGGAAGGGCGACGTAAGGCTAAGCAACTAATGTCAGTGCAGTCACTATCCGCCATCCGAGGTCCCCTCTGTATGCTAGACTAGATTGTCAGTGCCGTACGGAAAAATCAATGTCAAAAGCAATTGAGAGAACAAAAATGAGAATTGAGAATGAAAGAAAGCTTTATTGCATTAATGAAAGCTATTACAGAAAAGCAAGGCGGTATCGAGGGGGAGAGACACCGGTACAGAGAATTGTTGCTTGCTAGAAAGTTTTGAATGCTTGATTCCCTGTATTAATGCTTAAAAAATAAAAACCAAAGTTACATGACTTGCCCTAAGAAAGCTGTAGAAACATACTGAATGAAAATGATGTAAACTAGCCTATAATTACAATAAAAAAAGACTTAGTTTATTACAATGTAGAAACAAGTCCGACGGCCGCAACTTGGTCTTGCCGGTCAGGGTCTGCGCGTGCGACACTTATTGTGTTTTCCTGAGGCTAGGCGCTAGAGCTTGGTATCAGGGTCTGTGTGAGGTGCTATTGGAATGGGCCTATCGCTGGGTGCCAGCGAGGCATCAGGATCTGCGCGCGCCCCATTGTCAGTATGCGCGACACTATTGTCATTGGCCAGCTGCTGGGCGCTGGCGAGAGGCGTCGGTAGGGAGACAGAGGCGCATGCGCCCTTGTCACTTGGCGCAGCCAAGACCATGGGGCCGACTATGAAGCTAGGCATTGTAAGGTTTGCTAGGTCGCCGTGGGACGCGGCCAAGGGGTCATGGGGCGTGTATGGTAAACAGCCCATGACATTCTCCCCTACTTGAGTTGGCGCCGTCCTAGAAGCCTTATGATTATGATGATGATGATTGATTGATCTGGCGGTTGATGGATGGGAGGTCTGCGCCCCTCTGTTCTTTGAGTTTGATGTTGTAGCGATGCAATGATTGCATGTGGCTGACATGGAAGACTGGATAGATCTTCCACCAAGATGGAGTTTTCACCTGATATGTGGACTTCCCAATGCGTTTTTCAATGGGTAGGGCCCCAATGTATTTTTGTTGCAGGCGAGGGTCATGGGTCCTCTCTGCAAACAAGTATCGCTTTGGGATACATAGCATTACTTTGTCCCCTGCTTGATGTTGGGCAAAGCAAAGATTTTGTTCGGGGAACCTTTTTGCCCGCTCTTGGGCTTTGACGAGATAGCTCTGCACTATCCCCATGTTGCGCACCCATTCGCTCGAGAAGTTGGCAGATCGAGGAGATCTTGGCATGACTGTTTGTGGGAGAAGCGGTTGCTGTCCGGTAACAATTTCAAAAGGGCTTTTGTTTGTATGATGGCTCTTTTGAGAATTGAAACACTGTTGAGTAGCATCCAAGAGCTTCACCCAATGCTTCTGTGATCCTGTTGCAAAGTTGTAGAGATATTCTTCCAGCATGTCATTGAATCGGTTTGTCTAGCTGTCCGATGGTGGATGGATGTCTGAGTTGTGACTCAATGTCGACCCAAGGCACTTGAAGAGATGGGTCCAAAAGTTGCTAGTGAGGCGTGAGTCGCGCCTACTAACAATGTCTTTGGGCAGGCCCCAATGTTTGACAATGTGCGAGAAGAAGAGTCGAGATTTATCTTTTACTAAGATGTTTTGTGGGGTTGCTATGAAAGTTGCATAGTTTGAAAACTGATCTATGACAACCAAGATAGATGCAAGATTACCGACTTGGGGCAATCCCGTGATGAATTTGAGGGAAACACTTTTCCAGGATCTCCGTGAGACATGTAATGGCTGCAATGGTCCCGTTTGTGATGAGTGCTCCAGCTTGTCCTTGTGGCATGGCTGATAAGTCTTCACACGTTGAGGAGCGTCACCAGTCTGTTGAGGCCGATGACATGATGTCTGATTGTTGTTGTGAAGGGTAGCCGGAACCAAGGGTTCTTGTTTGTTGGCTACCTTCTCCAACTGCATTGCCGAGATGTTTCCAGTGGCCATCTTTATGGGACAGCATGGTATGGTGCAGGGATTTGCCCCTTTTTCTCCAATCATTAGGAGCAGGTTAGCATGTGGTACTGGTATGGTGTTGGTCTGCCTCATGAACTCCAAACCCACTATTATGTCGAAGTCATCTATGATTGCGATGCGCAGGTTGATGCTTCCTTTGTATGGGCCAAGTTTCACTGGGACATCTATAGTTGTTCCACCCAATGTCTGGGGTGGCGAGTTGATAGCCTTGACGCGACCTTTACTCTTTTGCACAATTAGACCCAGGCGCTCTACCTAAGTTGAAGCCAAGTAGTTGTGGGTAGCACCCACGTCTATCAATGCGTGAAGGGGCTTGCCGTTCACTTTCAATTCGACGAACATTAGGGTCCTCGCTTGTTTAAGAGGCCTCTCGTCCATCTTTTTCTTCCCTTTCTTGGTGATTGGGCCTGAGATTTTTTTAGGAGGACATGCACTGGTCCCCGCTAAGGCATGTGGGATAGAGCCAACAATTGCATTGAAGGCGTCTACCTGGTCTTCTTTTGATGTGTCTGATGCATCTGACTCATCCTCGACAGTTTGATGAGCATTGATCTTGATGGTTGGGCATTCATTGTTCCAATGTGCCCCGCCGCAATGGCGACATTCTGAGGGAGGCTTTCTCCCATGATTGTTGTTGATGGATGCAGAGTTGTTGCTGTTTGAGGGAGGAGTCTTATTTTTGGATGCACCCCGATCTCCCCCACTTTTGCTTGGGCCACCATTGCTGGGATGGTTCCCGTTGAATCCCCCTCGGACAGGCGGCTGGGTCCTGTCGTTCTGAGTTCCCAAATGATAATCGCCAAGGCATTCTCCAGTTTGAATGGCCTTGGGCAGGGTGTCCATCCGTTGTCTCTGTAGTTCCATATGGGCAAGAGGTTTCAAACCTTCTATGAATGCGAAGAGTTTGTCTTTATCCCCCATGTAGCGTATGCTTAGCATGAGTGCGGAGAATTCGCGTGCTTACTCCCTCATTGACTTGGTTTGGCGGAGCTCCCGTAGCTTTCTAATTGCGTTGTATTCCATATTTTCGGGGAAGAACTGCAGGCGTATGACTGCCTTCAATCCATCCCATGTATGGAGAGTATCTTTACCGTCCCTGATGGCTTCGTATTTGACCCGCCACCAAAGCTTGGCATCGCCCTGAAGATACATGGCAGCAGTTGCTACCTTCTTGGATTCTTCCAAATGGGCCACGACATCAAAGTATTGTTCGATGTCGAAGAAGAAGTTTTCCACTCCTTTAGCATCCCGGGATCCATCGTATGGCTTTGGATCCAGTATCTTAAGTTTTTGTGGAATGATGTTAGGGGTTGCAATACCCCTGATGTGGTTGTAGCCTCCTCAAAGTAGGCTCTAGAGGGCAGCATTGACAACATTGAGCTGGCATGTCAAGTCTTCTATGGTTTGCTGTACGACAGTTAGTCTATCTGCCACCTGTTTCCGATGGACTAAATCGTCGGCACGCTCCTGTTGGAGGTCCTCAAATTTGCCATGAATATTGGCAGTTTCAATGGCTGTCGTTTGTCGGTCATCCTCAGAGTCGCGACTGATGTTTGCGATGTCATTTTCAGCCTGCCACATTCGGCGCCCCAGGTCGTCAAACCTTTGCACTAGGTTGGTTGCACCGTTTCTACGATGGGTCGTAATCGGTCAACCGTCTCCTCTAGGGATGCTAGATACTCCCCATGATTCACTATGTTCAGAAATGGTGATGATGGCAAATATGTTCCCTCGTCCAATGTCGAGCCTAGGCTCTGATACCAACTGTTACGCGGCGTCTTCTTGAGATTCTTTGGAAGGAAAACGTAAGGCTAAGCAACTGATGTCGGTGCAGTCACTATCCGCCAACTGAGGTCCCCTCCGTATGCTAGACTAGATTGTCAGTGTCGTACGGAAAAACCAATGTCAAGAGTAATTGAGAGAACAGAAATGAGAATTGAGAATGAAAGAAAGCTTGATTGCATTAGTGAAAGCTATTACAGAAAAGCAAGGTGGTGTCGAGGGGGAGAGACACAAGTACAGAGAATTGTTGCTTGCTAGAAAGTTTTGAATGTTTGATCCCCCTAATAATGCTTAAAAAATAAAAACCAAAGTTACATGACTTGCCCTGAGAAAGTTGTAGAAACAAACTGAATGAAAATGATGTAAACTAGCCTATAATTACAATAAAAAGGGACTTACTTTATTATAATGTAAAAACAAGTCCGATGGCTGCAACTTGATCTTACCGGTCAGGGTCTGCGCGCGCGGTACTGTGGGCGCGTGCGACACTTGTTGTGTTCGCCTGATGCTAGGCGCTGGAGCTTGGCATCAGGGTCTATGCGCGAGGCGCTGCTACAATGGGCCTACCGCTGGGCGCCGGCGAGGCATCAGGATCTGCGCGCGCGATATTTTTAGTGTGCGCGGTGCTGTTGTCATTGGCCAGTTGCTGGGCGCTGGTGAGAGGCAACGGTGGGGTGACAGAGGCGCATGCGCGCTTGTCACTTGGTGCAGCCAAGACCACGGGGCCAACCATGGCGCTAGGCATTGTGAGGCTTGCTAGGCCGTTAAGGGGTCATGGGGCGTGTATGGAAAGCACCCCATGACAACAGTACCGTTCCTATATCCCATTTGTGAAATTTGAATGGGTTGTCGTCATTGTTGTTGCTGTTGTACTCTTAACCTATATTTTAAAAGGCAGAATTGGGACTCGCTTCTGAGCTTATGTGTGAGGCTTAGTTCCGTAAGGCTTACGCCTCGGTCATCGGGGCTTACGCCCCGGGCACGCCCAACGCCCTGCGTACTAGGCTCGCCTAATAGAACTTTATGCAATTGTATGTGACTAACCTTGTAAATCCTCAAATTTTCTTAATAAACCGTTGAATATTCAAATTACTTTTTTTCTAATTATAAATCATTAAGTTGAGAGTATTATATGTCACAATTAAAGTAAAAATTATTGTACGACTAAGACTGCTATGATTGTTAATTTTAACTAAATTCTTCAGTTAAAAAGTATTTATTTATTAGCTTTTCTTATGTCTTTACTATTTAATAATCCATTATTCTTTTTATAATTATTTTTCTAAATATTTTTTTTATGTATATGAGATACAATACTTATTAATTTAATAGCTCAGTATTAGCTAGTAACTATTTACAAATAATTAGTTATTAGGGTATTGTATGGTGAATTATGTGTCACTTTATGAACTTGTTGAAACTTAAAGATGAACGATGGTTGAGATTCATATTTAAATTGTGAATTATATTTTTATATATATTCTCTTTCAAATACAAAGCATATTAAACAAAAGAAGTATTTTAAAAAAATATCAAATTATAACATCGAAATTCTTTCAAGATTCATTACTCCTTCAGAGATACATATAAGATTTCATATCGAATGCATTACTTTTTATATTTGAGCTATAACAACGTTGCAGCTAATATGCATATTATGATATATGTCATACTTTTTATATTATTCATAGTTGAATAATAATTTATAAATATTTTAAATAGATTATTTGTTATAATTTTGTAATTTTAGTGTAATTTTTATAATTATTTTTTATTTTATACTATCTTAAAATTCTTGAAATTACTAAAATTTAAATATTCATGGAATTTACGCCTCATGCCTCAGATCTTACGTCTCGCCTCGTCAGAAGCGAAACACCTCACCTCATGCCCTCGCATGTTAAAACATTGCTCTTGACTAGAAGATTCTATTAGTTTATTTAGTAATAGAGAATCCAATATAAATAGGATCGTTTCGCGTGTTATTTTACTCTTGTCTAGTTAAATAAGTTGTGCAAGGGTGAGGGAGTTTCTATTTTAACTTTTATTTTTGTTATATTTGGGCAAGGAGTTAATTTGTTTCATTTAGAATTTAGATATAAAAGTAGGAGTGGGTATCGGTCGGTTCGATTCGGCTATAAATATTATCAATTTAGCATATCGATTATCGGTTTACAAATTTGATAAACCGATAACCAAACCGATAAGATATTGGTTATTGGGTATTGGTAAATTGGTTATCGATCATTATCTGTTCGATTATCGATTTACCCGATAAGATAACTCTATCTAGAGTTAAGCAAAAAAGAAAAGACAATTCAGCAAAAAATAGAAGAATTTACATATAGTATACTAAAGACCTACGCTAGGTGTAACTAGTAAGATCTATAAAGAATGAAGATGAAGCAACTGAAAAGTGGGGTTGAGAAAGAATAGGAAAAATGAACTGAAACCCTCGCATTTGTATATACTTAAGGGTAAAGTCATAATTTTATCAATTCTTATTGGGTTATCGGTTAACCAATTAACAAAAATGTCAAACCGAGGCCCGAACTGACAATTCAATAGTAAAAAAATTCTAAACCATTACCGAACCCTTAACTCAATAACTCGATAAATAATTTATGGTTCGGGTTATCGTTTACCCGATACCATATTTAAAAGTTAGGATTGACCCATAATCACAAGTAGCCCTACACTTTATTTTACAACAATGAAACCTCTCAAAAATAAAAACAATAATTTCCTTGAAAATTTCTTGCTTATGGAGTAATAAAACATTTGTCTTTAAGTCTCGGCAGATCTATACATTTCATATCAATTTAGGTAAAGACATTTCGCTTCTCTGAATGTAAGGCATGTGAAATTGTGAATTTTAACCTACATTTTAAAATATATTTTTCATTATTTGATATGAGAAGAATTAAACTTGTAGTATTTTCATATTAATTTTTTATTTAAAATATAAAATTGATCTAATTCAATTTTGTCTACTTTACTCTTGGGGTTTTGATGGAGAAGCCCATAAGGAAAGCCTTCCTCATGATGTGGGCTTCAATTTACAACTGAAGCCTTTTGGGTCGGTAAGTATTCAGTTGTGTTCCACTTAGGTAGCTACCTAATGAATAAAGGAAAAAGGGTTGTCAATGCTGAATTAAAAATAATAATTATTTAAATTCCACTTACTTCTTATTGATCAAAATTAAAACATATAACCTATTAGAAAGACCCGGCCAATCCAACCCAAATAACCATTCTTCCGACCGCTTAAACTAAAAATAGCTAGTACAACTACAATAAATGCACAATTCATGTACTATTTGTGTATAACATATGTATATAGCTAGAAAAGTAAATAATGCATATAGTTGTGTACATGGTATAATACATGCATAATTTATGCATATTATTATTTGCGTATAATAATGTATAATCATTATTTACTCACAACACAAATAACCAAATAGATAGACTTTAAAATTGACATTGGAACATATAACAAACTACAGTAGTAAATTTTGATTTCATAAAGTTAACCATAACAGAAATAGCTGGAACTACAAGTACTAATGGTCTTACCCTTGAAGTTACAATAACAACTACATATGCATACAAGTTATATGCGAAACATCCTTGATAATAGATTAAGAAATACACATTTTGAAGATTGAAGAATCACTCTAATTTTCATAAGGTGGAATTAGGATAATTTAGAGGAGAGTTGGTGTAATATCCATTGGAAAAGGATTACCCAGAACATTGTCCATATAGTAATGTGGATGAGCTGCATCCATTACCACAAACTGCATATCCTCTGAAGGTTTCCAGTGCCTTTTTCTTTGGTTGATAAACCAGTTGTTTATTTGCTTTTGGTCCAATCCTGTAGATTCAGCAAGTGCCAGCTTCTGGGATTCCTGTTAATATTTAATACACGCAACGGTAAATTGATCATGAGATTTTCTATTGTTTTCAAGTCATCTTAACCTGACAATATGAGAGAACTATATATTCACTGTCATTATTGTCAATGCACAACAGTTAAATTCTTCACTAATATGTCATCCATCACAACTCCTTGTATGGAAAAAATAGCGAGTATTAATTACTATGAAATGACACTAATAGAGCAGAACTGATACTGATGTAATATTTGATAAATGTAACAGATTAATAGAAGCATATTTCATACATCAATAGGAAATTATTCATGATATAAAGGTCAAGAAGTTAATTAAATAATTGGGTTGGGCGTTTAGGGTTATAGGGCAATACCGATGGATATGGCCATTTGTAATGTCTGGTCCACCAGTCCAGTAGTTGTTGCCTTGCTTCCTTAGGCAGCTTGCCTTTCTTCCTCTTCTTCATGAACTCCTGCTTAAGGCTACCCAAGTAACCACTGTATTTGCGCAGCAATTGACCTTTCAGTTCTTGATCTTCAGCCTGAGGGTCGATGAACCCGTTATTCACATCAACTTCCTCTTCAGATGATCCATTTCTATCGATTGCCTCACCCAGAGCTGCAACTGTAAGACTTGAGCATGAGCATCAGCCAGATAAATAAAATGAGTTTCAGCTTAACTGGAACATAGTGGTAACAATCACTAGATATTAAGATAGATTACAAGCTTTCAGCATTGTGCACAAGCTAGGGATCGACATGTAAAACCAATGTCACACAACTTTCAGAGCCCATATGGTTACTGGAAGCCCCAAAAAGACGTTCAATTTCTTTGAAATGTGAATAAACTCCGGGATTCATGTATTCAGAGTTCCATAATTTAATCAAATCAAATACAGTAGGCATATGTAACAGTAAGTCAACTGATAAATATTCAGACAAAGTAACACAGGCAAATAAAAAAAGCAAAAACTATTATCAATGTAGATGCAAGAAGATCAAGCAGTCAATAGTTCCCTCTATCTCAGCTTAAAAAAGAAACTAGAAGATATCGTCTCTAGCTGAAGTGAATTTAGAACATCCTAGGATAAAATCAGGCTTTAGCAATATGCAAAGTAATAATTTTCTAGTTTTAACTCCGTCATCTCGATGAATGAATCCTACAGCATAATTATAATTAACAGATATGTATTGGTTAACAAATTTAAGTAAGAGTACGGCTAAAGTTTGTCGGTCACTTTTCCGCTTTAATTAGGGGAAGTCCTCAAAGACTTAGCAGGATAGAGTTGCCAAATACTAGGCTCACATAAATCTTTTGGTTATGTACTAACAAATTCTTAATTGTTTGCTCTTAGTGTTTGCATTTGAATATCTCTTTCAGTATTTTCTCACATTAGAGTAGCAAATGTATGCTAGAGTTAACACAATCATAAAACAAAGAATTCCTGATTCACCAAACTTGAGGGTACAGCATTTCAGAAGCTTATCAACGTTGAAAAACTTTACATCGGTACTCTAAACTAGAGAACAACTGCATTATTAATCATCAACCAACTAACTAGAGGGTCCCTATCCATTGTTAAGAATAAGTTCAAAAAGAGCTAATTCTTCAGTTTTCTTTTAACAAAAGCACTAAAACTGCTCGTTCTCGGGGAATGGCACTCTTTTCCACAGTGAAACGTCACTACAAGACTTAGTTTCGCACCTCAAAAGGTCCTTCAAGTTTGAACCCATCTAATACTCATCAACTGCTTTCGTGTTCGGCCAATTAAAAAGGCTCATTTAGAACATACACTATTCACAATTTCTATGTTTGTCGACTAAATCTATAAGAAGTCCAAGAAGAAAGGAATTTACATACAACATTCACTGAATAAGAAACCGCTTGTCAACAAACATATGAACAATAATACAATGAGATCATAATAAGCAGTCAGTGTTCACCAAGATGATATTTTTTTCTTTTGGGAATAAATTCGATCAGATATTTGCTGGACCAAAAAGAAAACGAACTCAACCAAAAAACATGGACGAAACATAAATAAGAACAGAAGATCTAATGGAAACACAACAACTTCATTAATCAGGAAATATCAAAATAGTAGCTAGAAATCACATTCTAGTTGTCAAATAATAATCAAAAAGAGGAAGTGGAGAGAAGCAAAGTGTGGCTCCCATTTATGAAATTCCAAGGACGTTATCAATTACTCCAAATATACAATCAAAGCTCCAAATCAAATCAAGAGTCATGCATGGGTCCCTCTAAAAACAAGGTGCATATCTCCATCAGTTGTCATTTATCTCTATATTCTTTTCTGTAGTAACTAAAGACGACATTTAGAGGGACCTGAAAGTTGGAACTATTCGCAATGCCTTAATCATTCAGTTCAAGGACTTCCTCACAGCCCATAAATGAAAATTTAGTGCTGGCAAAGAGAATCATACTGAATTGATGCTTTCTAAGTTAAACTAATCAAGTAAAAAGTTTGAATCCAAATATACACAAACTAATAAAGTAGATGAAAGTCTTTTCCCAAAGTTGAACAAAAATCCATTGTATTTGGCAAATTATGAATCATTTTCCAAGACAACCAGTTAATGCATGCTTCAGCAAAAAAGTTCATAAGCTCTATTTTTATAAGTTTAAATAAAATTACTAGGAAATATTTCAGTTGTATACTAGTCCCTCAATTTAACTTTTACTTGTCTAGTATTTTAAAAATAAATTTTCAATTTTACTTGTCACTATTAACTTTTGTCACTTATACCCACAATATCAATTACTCATTTCAAACCATTTTCCCAAATCCATTAAAAATATGCATTAATTAATATGAGTATGATGGTAAATTATGCACTTCATCTATTGTTTTTTACAGCTTGTTTGAATGGTCGTTACATGTCGTTTTATAATGTATCGTATTGTATAGTATTGTATTGTATCATTTGATAAATACAATATTTGGATAGATTGTGTCTTTTGCCATCGTTTCATGATATCACGCACCAGTAATATGAAGAATAAACTTGCAATATTATATAGAAAAATTATGATACATGGTAAAATTATTATATAAAAAAATACGCTAAATGATAAAATAAAATTATTTAATTATAATAAAGAGTGAGATTGAGAGAAAAAGACAAGGTAACGACACGACCACACCAAATCGATTGTTGCATAAAGTGACACATTTCTTCGTTATGTAACGACGGATTTAACGATACGGTACAATAAAATTTAAGAAACAGTTAAAACAAACATCGTATTTAAAGTAACAATACGATACAATACAATGTGTAACAACCATCCAAACAAGCTATAAGTGGTGGGCAAAGTCCCTAGCGTACAAGTAAAAGTGAACGGAGGGAGCAGCTAATTGTCAATTATATTTGGTTATAAATCAATGTTATAAAATTGAGTTACCTGCAAACACCTTTTAAATAACCTAATGATGTAAATGTATTTTATATTGCCAATGCATAGAACTCAAACTCTATATAAAAATAAAAATAAAAGTGAGAGAGAGAACCTTTGAACAGCGGAACATCCACATTCATAACACGGATAGAGTTTAACCATATCCTCAAAAACAAATGAAATGCCACCAGAACTAGCATTTATGTGAATTATTAAAAACTAAAACATAAAAAGGGTCATAAAATGCATGTTTGTAATGGAAAAAGACTTCATCAAAAGAAACAAATGCAACAATCTGCTTCTTAGAGCGTGAGAGATAAAATTAACTTAATTGATTCCAGATATGAATTGATTTAGAACTAGGGTTAGCATTTTAATAGATCAGATACAAGCTTTCAATTATTCAGCAGAACTTCTAATGGAACTAACTAGATAAGCACATGATAACAGAAACAATACCTGGACATGAATAGTGAAAAGAAATTTGATTGGCTGTTCATAAAAGAACTGCACCAAGAAAGTAATACTCCCCAGGGTCATACCAAATAAAGAAATAAGACAAGTTGGTTTCTTCAGCATACACAAACATCACGTTTGAAATAATTAACAAGGGACAAATGTATCTTGCTGTTTACACCTACTCATACTATACGTTCCCAAACATAAACAGATGATGAATATGTGGAAGAAAAGAACAGGATTCATTGAGAGGGAATCAATACAAAGAGTCATTGTTACATACCTATATATAACAAAGCAACGCCTTATAAAGATGTGTACCATACTACCCTAGAAACTATTTTCGATATGCAGAAAAATACCGAAAATAAAAAGATTAGTAAAAGAGGGTGGAAAGTGTTTAAATGATGGGAAAATAATAATTGCATCTGGAATGGAGCTCTTTGATAGTTAATTAACTCCTAATATCCTTGGAAACATGCACATGCAGAGGACATTAATTTTTAGAATAACAAACCAACTCAAAGCAGTGAATAAACTCAAAGAAACAGTTAGGATCTGAAAAGAATAAACATCACCCATTTTAAGTTTTTCTTTTTTTTTTTTTTTTTTAAAAAAGATGAAGACTAAATAAGGGTTAGAAAAAGAGTGATCACCAGAATCAGAGGAGGAAGTAAGTCTGAGAGCTTTAAACTGGCACTCAATTCTCGAGAGGAAAACCATGGCTTCCTTAAAGGGTTTTGAGAGTTCTTGTTCATATTTAGTCAGCATTTCACAGTAAGCTTCCATGAACTGATCCAGCGCTGGATCTTCTCCAATAATGCCGCCACTGTTACGGCCTATTGTTGCTGACGTGGCACACACTTCCTCTAGCCTTGCCACCACTTCCGGCGGAGCTCCTATCTGTAAGACATACATAACTAGGTTATCTTCTCATCAACACTTCAAAAGATATAAAAATGCTTTAAAAAGAACATACAGTTACTATCCCTTACATAATATTTTTTTTCATTCAGGGGTTTGGGGAAACACTCTCTTTTAATAACAGAGAGTCAACTATATAGAAAACCTTACCCTTTATTTGTCACAAGAATTTTAATTTGAAATTTTGAAAAAAATGTGTATTTTTTCTTTTATTAATGGGGGGGTGTGAATTTCACCTTTTGACAATTGACATAAGCAGACAAGAGACGAGGGTAGTGAGGATGAGCCATAATCTTAGACTTGATGGAAGTAGAAGAAGAACAGTTTGCGTCTTCATGTGGATTATTGTTGTTGTTGTCCATAAAAGGAAGAAACAGGATATTGTTGTTGTTGTTGCCACCAATATTATTGCTGCTTTCTGCATTGTTATTATTAATAGGAGGAGGCATCATCATCATCATCATAGGAGGAGGACATAGGGCTGCATTTCCACTGTTGTTGTTGTCATCTCCATAACCCATTAAACATGAAGTATTTCCACTAGAACCACCCCCCTCCATTTACTCTTAGTATTTCTTTCTTTATCTGAGTTTCTTATAACTCTCTTTTGTTAATTTTGTTCCTTTTGTTTTTGCCTATGAAACCACACAAAAACACACACAGACACACACGCACACTGTGTAATTATCTTTTGTTTTCCCTCTCTTTTTGGGGCTAAAGAGGCAGTGAGCGATCTCCCGAGTTTTATGCTTACTGAAATCAGGCTTTTTACAGGAAATCCTTAATGGAATACATAGTTAGTAATAGTAGGAGTCAGATAAGAAACACTGCCTCTCTCTCTCTCTCTCTCTCTCTCTCTCTCTCCTTCTCAGAAAAAGCAAACCCTGCAACCCCAATTCTTTTTCCTTTTTCTTTTCCCTCTGCAAGTGAAAAAAATAGAAATAGGGTTCTCTTTTTCTCTCTCTCTCTCTATAATCTATCTGCTGTGTATCAAGAAAAGGGTAGCTTGTGTATTTTTACAAGAAGAAGAAGATGAGAGTTCCTATGAAAAACATGAAGGTGTTTATGGGTTCGCTTGTTTTTGGGTGCAAAAATTTTACCTTCCCAATGAAAACTCTAACCCCCTTTTCTTGCACTGCCACTGAAACACTGCCATTACTGGCAATATCCCCTCCTAGACTAGATAGAGAGAGAGTAGTAGTAGTAACTTAAGGCTAAGTAAAAATAAATTTGATTTTTCAGACACAAGGAGGAATGATCAAATCGAGGTGCAGTGCAGTTTCTTCTGTGTTTTTATGTGTTTCTTGTGTCTTTTTTCCCCTCTTTTTCTTTTTTTTTTACTTAGCC
>MU669429.1:40318-45318 GCA_026770625.1 Nicotiana glauca
AGGCAGATTGAATTAGTACCAGTATTGTTGCTAGTTAAAGTTGAAAGCTGTTTTATCCGTTCATTTATTATGATTCGTTTTGCTTTCCCTTGTTATATGTCCTTTAATACCAGTAAATTGACTTTATTCTAGTTAATTCAGAGTTTAAAAGTAGATTAATAAAAATTATCATAGTCAATTGATTAAAGATGTACTTAAAGCTTGCAAAGAAGCTGGAAAGTATCAACTTTTAATTTAACCCTAGATGATAGAAGTACTTAAATGTAGAACGAGACTTAGAGCCCGTTTGAACAAGCTTTTAGGAGGTCAAAATTATTTTTTTAGCCAAAAAAGCACTTATTAAAAAATTGAAAAAGGTTCAAATATGCCCGTGAACTATTGAAATAGGACAAATATGTTCTTCGTTAATAGTTTGACCCAAATATGCCCAAACAGTCCAATAGTTGTGCAAATTTGTCTTCTTTTTTTTTAACGGAAACGGTATTTTTTCTTTTCTTTTTTTTTTAATTAATTAAAATCAAAATATATAAAGCAAATTTTCTAAAAGTTTTTTTTACCAAAAACTGAAGAAAAAAAACGGAAATATTTTATTTCCAGTTTTTACAAAAGAACTGAAAAATATATTTTTTCCAGTATTTAGAAAAATATCGCTTTAAAAAAGCTGAAAACTTATTTTCTAAAACAATATTTTTGTAAAAATAGAAATAAAATCTAAAAAGCAATTTTCTAAAGCATTTTTTGTAAAAACTGAATTTATTTTTATTAAAAACTGAAAAAATGAAAAAATAATTGCATTAAAAAAACTGAAAAATTATTTTCTAAAACAATAATTTTTGTAAAATCTAGAAAAAAAACTGAAAAGCAATTTTCTAAAGCTGTAAAAACTGGAAAAAACTGAATTTTTTAAACTAAAAACTGATAAAAAGAAAATATGTTTTTTTTCAGTTTTTACAAAAATATTGCTTTAGAAAATTGCTTTTTAATTTTTTTTAATTTTTACAAAAGCAATTTTTATAAATTATTTTTCAGTTTTTTAAAGCGATATTTTTCTAGAAACTGGAAAAAAATATTTTTCAGTTCTTTTGTAAAAACTGGAAAAAAAATATTTGCATTTTTTTCTTCAGTTTTTAGTAAAATAACTTTTAGAAAAATTGGTTTGGAAAAAATATATTTTGATTTTAATTAATTAAAATAAAAATAAAAATATTGTTTCCGTTAAAAAAAGGGTAAATTTGCACAACTATTGGACGGTTTGGGCATATTTGGGCCAAACTATTAACGACGGGCGTATTTGTCCTATTTTGAATAGTTCACAGTCATATTTGGACCTTCTCCGTTGAAAAATTTAAGGTGTTTGGCCAAAATAAAAAAATACCTCTTACTAGCAGCAGAAGTAATTTTTCTGCTTTTGGCGAGAAGCTACAAATTCGAGCTTCTTCCAAAAAGTAGAAGCAGAAATTTAATTTATTCAAGACAAAAGTAACCTTACAATAAATTTATATTTTTCAAATTATCCCTCATTAATTTAATTTTTCTTTTCCTTTTTTCCTGCTATACATTTATTCTCCTTTTTATTTTAATCAAATTTTTATTCTCTTTCTCCTATTCTTAAGAGTAAGATTTAAATTTATATTGAACGATGTATTTTGACATATTTAAATTGTCATGTAAATAATAAGTAATACCAAACACTCAATATTATTGCTTTGGAATAACTATATTTTAAATTAATTAGAATTTTTAATTTATATTCTTTACTTTACGTTTTGTATTTTAATTGAATTATTTTCCAATAAATTTTTAAATTTATTTTTCTTTTCTAAATAATACTAATCGCAAATTGAACCTTTGGTGTCCTTTTAAGTAATTTGATACATAAAAATACTTTTTAAAAGATTAGTCAAACGATGAGCTTTTAAAAAGCACTACTCAAACGAATTGACCAAACACAAACTACTTATTTTGCAAAAATACTTTTTCATAAGGTACTTTTGAATAAAAGCACTTTTCAAAATAAATAATTTTTGACAGCTTGACCAAACTTGCTCTTAGCTCTTAAGGCCAGAATAATCCCGTACAGATTGCAATTTGGTAATAAACCATTTATTTATCAGAAAAAAAGATGTACTTAAATAATAATAATAATAATAATACAATGCAGGTGCGGCTCTAAGGCTTTGGGAGCCATTGCCTTAGGCAGTTAGGCCGCAAAATTTGAAGGCCCCAACTTTATTTTAAATTTTTATTAGTATTGTTACTATATACTATATAATTTATATAAATAATTAGTATAAAGAAAAGTATTACAATAATATTTTTTTTGTTAATTGATTGAGGTTTTTTTAAACAAATAAATTTCTAAACTATGATAATTTTCTTCCCTCATTAATTAGTATATTTGTTTCACTCTTCAATTTTAATCTTATCTTTTTCATATACAAATTAAGTTATATATATCGACAACATAATAAATTTCTTTTATAATGTTCTCTGAAATTGCATAAACACAAAAACATCCATGCACCGATTTTTTTAAAATGTAATTCGACATATTATATTAAGTCATTTGTAATTTAATTTAGATATTCACCAATAAATACTACTTAATAGAATGGACTACAATTATCGCTTAAATTGATCAAAAGGAGTTAATATTTTTGACACCACCAACGCTCAAAACTTAAGTTATTACGTTACATACGTTTATTTCTTTTTCTTGTTTGTCATGATTGCCAACTCAAAAAATTTCACTTTGAGTTCTTGACCTCAACATTCATAGTCCACCACTATATTTTTTGTGCTTTTCACTTCTTTTTTTTTTGCTTTTTTCCTTGAATGATTAATTTGTTACTTAAAAAGCAAATTTTATTGTTAATGTAATATTTAATAAGATAAATTTAAGAGTCCTTAATATGATTTCGCCTTGGACTATGAGATACGTCGGACGTTCCTTTATACAACGTGAAGAACTTTGTGCTTGAACATTTGTAATATACAATTGCATTTAACTTATAGAATCCGATAATGTACAAAAAAACTATTATTGGAAAACCCAAAAGATATCATATGATCATTATTTAATTTGATTAAAATAAGATCTTATTAGTTCGTGTATTTAACTAATCAAGTTAATTAACCTTTTAAAGGGAGAAAACAATTATCCTTTAAGAAATAGGTCTAGCTTCCTGAACAAATAAAAAGGGAAAAATATCTAACAAGTGTTGGGAATAAAATATTAGGAGAAAGATTTACCCTATTGATATAGGGGACTATTAACTTTGTTGTCTTTTTCTTCTTCTGGTTCTTCATCAACTAAGGCATATTATATTTGATATTTCACTAAGCTCCAATGGCCATATATAATTTCGGTTTCCTATTATTGACAAACAGCACACTTCATTCCTAGATATCCTGTTCAGTTTATTTATATTTTTTAGTGCATTCAATGCTATTATTATCTTATGGCAGCTTCTGGTTTGTGTATTTCAATCCCCACCAATTTCCATTTTAGTGCAAAAAATGTAACTTGG
The DNA here is from genome assembly GCA_026770625.1 of Nicotiana glauca. Classification (NCBI taxonomy): domain Eukaryota; kingdom Viridiplantae; phylum Streptophyta; class Magnoliopsida; order Solanales; family Solanaceae; genus Nicotiana; species Nicotiana glauca. The sequence goes on from MU669429.1 coordinate 43,849, forward strand.
ACACCATGAGGACTTTGCCTCAGATTGTTTTTACTCTCTTTTATGGAAAATTCTACCCACCCCAAAAGAATCTTGAAGGCAATATTTAAATTTTTTAGGTTTTCATTCAGTACTCTCCAACCTGTATATCCAACAAAATAACACACAAATAGCCCCCAAAAAAGTAAAAGAAATAACAATCTCATATCAAGAAAGTGAACGATTGCGTTAACCGAGTGCTTCTTTTTATGTTCATTCTCCATCTTTTCATTTCTCTTTCTTCCGCAAATGCCTGAAAATGTTGTTTTTCTTTCTTGGTGCACTTTTTTAACCTTGAAGCATAGTATTATGTAAAAAAAATATGAATGAGCGACAGACAAATTTTATTTTGTAGCTAACCAAAAATATTTATCGTTAATCCTATTTAACAACGAATTAGCGATAAATTAACAAGAAAATTTATACTGTAGTTTTTTTTTCCTTTGTTGTAATGGAATTATTGACCAAGGGAAGATATATAGTATGATGTTATGCTAGCTGTAAACTTGAAATAGCATGTTCAAATCTCAATAACCATTCTATGCATTGCACTAAATCAAGGGCATTGCCACTTTTGTAAAGGAGTTCAATTGAATATGATCTTGAAAAATCACACCAAGTAAAAAGATCATTTAAATTATATAGAAACTGTATGGGTCCAAATTTGAACAACCACGACTGTAGGCAAATACGACATAGGTCCCCGTAACTCGACGCCCTGCGGATAACGACCTTAAGGCGATATTGTACGACCCTTTGTAATAATATATGCACATTAGGGAGATACTAGGAATATTCCTTCGAATATCCCTTGTAACTTGTCTTTTATAGCTTAGAAGGGTTTCACTCCTTATATATATAACGAACAATAACATTGTAAAAGAGGGATGATCCCAAATACTTGCCGTAAATTTGCTTACATAAACAAGTGAGAAAATTTATTGAAAAAGATCGCTTGATCTAGATAGATAAAGAATCCTTATTACACATATTCTCCTTATCCATAATTTGTTCTAGAGATTATTATACTTAACTAAGATTTACCCCTTTATTTTCTTTGATTGATTTATTCAAAAGGGTTCTGATATCTTTTGAGTCAAACAGTAACTTCCCTATGAGTTTGTAGACAATGTGGTTTTTATGTTTTTACCCCTATTTTCCAAGAAGATTAACAATATTTCTACTTTTGTTTTCGTAATCAAATCATGATTGATGGTGCCCTAACTAGTAGTGGTCTATTTGTACAATAATACGTAAAGTTGAATTTTCTGAGTGTAACACATGAATAAGTTAAAGGATCAATTAATGAAATAACAGACTTCATTGTTTGGATTTCAAAAGTAATCAGTTAATCGTGTGCACAAGTTGGGATTGCCTCAAGAGAAGTTTTACGCGATGCATTTTTACTCTCAGCACATGTTAGCTTGACATGTGCATCCATGGACAAGAGGG
>MU669429.1:47818-72333 GCA_026770625.1 Nicotiana glauca
GTCATCAAGCAGCAGTTCAAAGAAAATCAGCAAGTGATCAATCAGAGTTCTTTCCAAGTTCTTGAAATGGAAAGGAAAAATAATCAGACTCAATCAAGCTCAATTGGAAATGGGGAAGGCCAACTTATTCCTCTCCCAAGAAATGACTAGCCTCTTAAGCTGGAATGTCAGGGGCCTCAATGGCCCTAATAAGTAGAAGAAGGTCAGACTCCTCTGCAACGAACAAGAAGTAGGCATGGTTGGTTTACTAGAAACAAAGGTCAAAGGAAATAAGATTGAGGGTCTAGCAAACAAATTGTTTGGAGGTTGCCAATATGTTACACACCTAGAATACCATTATAATGGTAGAATTTCGATTACTTGAAAACAAGATTATTACCATGTAACTCCTGTTACTAGGTCAGCATAAGCAATCACTTGCAAAGTGAGATATACTCTTATGCAGGTGACATTTAGCCAAAAATAAGAAAACAAAGGTAAGAGTCAAAATACACCGTGGAAAAGAGCTTAGGTATGAGCAAAAGGGGAGGAAAAAGTCACAGGAGACTCGGTAGAGGAGATAGAGCTAGTAAAGATGACCATCAGAAGCCTCAATAGAGGAAAAATTTCGCAAGAGATAACAAGGGATGTTAAGGAGGACGTTGTAGAGGTGATATATGAAGACATGGACCGTCGTCACGTGAGTTACCGCCCTGTTTCCCCCATCTTGTGTTTCTTTATGCTTCATTATCGGTATTTGAGGTGATTGACTTGATTTGAATTGGTTTTGGTAGGAAATGAGACACTTAGTCTCTTAAAGGAAGTCTTATTTTGGAAAAGTCAACTGGAAGTTGACTATTGAGTTAGAGGGATCGAATGTGATTTACGGTGATTCGGTTAGCTTCAGGGGATTATTTGTGACTTAGGAGTGTTATCGGAATTGATTTTGGAGGTCCGGTGTAGAACTAGGCTTGAATTGGCGAAGCTAGTATTTTGGCAAATTCCGGTTGATAGGTGAGATTTTGATCTGAGGGTCAGAATGGAATTCCGAGAGGTTTTGTAGCTTTGTTAGGTTATTTTGGATGTGTTTGCAAAATTTTAGATCATTCGAAGGTGTTTTGGTGGGGTTTTTGATCGAATGCGAGTTTCGGAAGTTTTTGAGTAACTTAGGCTTGAATTTGATGTAATTTGGTGGTTTTTGTGTTTGGTGTTTTGACGATTGGAGCAAGTTTGAATCATGTTTTAGGATGGGTTGACACTTTTGGTTGAGGTTCCGGGGGCCTCAGGTTGATTTCGGATGGCTAACGGGATGAAATTTGGAGTTAGGAGATTGTTGTTAATATCTGGTATCTGGTATTTCTGCATCTGCGGAAAGGAACCGCATATGCGGATTCGTAGGTGCGGAGGATAGATCGCAGGTGTGGTGCTAGGCTTGGATGGAAGAAAACCGCAGATGCCGAAAGGAAGCTGCATCTGCGAGACCGCAGATGCGGTAGTTTGGTTGCAGGTGCGAAAAGAATAAGGTCAGGTGTTTTTGCAGAAGCGGAAGGTTATACACATATGCGGAAGGGTGACTGCATAAGCAGTTTTGGCTTTTAAATGAGGATCTGCAGAAGCAGTAGTCGCAGATGTAGAGTAGGGACCGCATATGCTAAAATCCCTGTTATCAGAAGGGTTTTTAATGCTCATTTTTATTCCGCGAGCTTAGTCTATTTCCACCATTTTTGAGCAACCTTGGGAGCTTTTTGACGAGGATGAAAGAGGTTTTCGACTGGGATTGATTGGAGGTGAGTCTTATGGCCTAAAAACATCATTTAATTGTGGATTCAACACTTAATTTCATATAAATTTGATTAAAAATGGAAGAATTAGGGCTTGACTTTTTGAATGAAATTTTGGGGTTTGAGGGAGCATTTGAGCTCGGATTTTGGTAAATTTGATATGTATAGACTCGTAGAGAGATAAGGAATCCGGTGATGTGAATTTTCTGATTTTTCGAGAAGTGGGCCCGGGGCTCAGGTTTTGTCAACTTCGTGATTTTCGATATTTTTCGAGTCCTTTTGATTGGGTTGTGTTCCCTTAGCTTATTGTAACGTATTCCTTGTGGTTTTGATCAGATTCGAAGCTCGAGAAGGTTGATTTGCGAGGCAAGGGCATAGCAAGCTAGGATTTCGGTCGGCTTGAGGTGAGTAATGGTTATAAATGATATTCTGAGGGTTTGAAACCCCGAATTTGCTCAACGTAGTGCTATGTTGAGATGAGACACACGCTGCATGATGAGCGTGGGGTCTGTGACTATTGGGGATTCGGACTTGGTCCATCCCGTTTTATGATTCTGCTGTATTTCTGACTGAGACTAATTAATATCATTGTAGTCTGGGCTAGTTGCCATGTTTGGGCCCTTGTGCCGATTTGTAGAACCCTTAGGGGCATTTGTACTGGTTTACCTCACTGTACTTGTTAAAAACATACCCTCAATCATGTTCTTAACCATTAAATATAATACGAGCCGGCTTAGAAAATTGATAAATCCAAATGAGAATAATATGTGGGTTGGGAACCCTATCTTATCTTAGTGTGCCCGAGAGGCCAAGTCTATATTGACTGAGAGGGGTTGAGAACCCCATTGTGAGGGTATTTGATATGTTATGGATTAGGCTGCACGCCGCAGAAGTATATATATTTATACGGATCGGGCTGCACACCGCATCAGTACATTATTGGATTGGGCTGCATGCCGCAACAGTATATTTATATGGATCGGACTGCACGCCGTAGTAGTATAGCACTTGGGCGGTAGGAGCCCCTCCGGAGTCTGCACACCCCCAGTGAGCGTAGTCGTCTGTTATTATTGGATTGGGCTGCACGTCGTAGTATATATATATATGGATTGGGCAGCATGCCGCAGCAATATACTATTTGGATCGGGCTGCTCGCCGCAACGGTATAGTTATGATTTCGGTTATCGTGAGAAGTAAATAAGTTGAATATTGGTTTAAGGGATATTCACCTGACTTCTTCATTTAGCTGCTGTTTTAATGTTCTTACTGCTTTTCGTTAGTCATTATTTATTGCTATTACTCGCTGAGTCGGAGTACTCACTTTACTTCCTGCGCCATGTGTGCAGATACAGGTATTTTGGAGGCATAGTTTGAGCTTTCTACTGCTGTCCAGATTATCACTGGAGTCATCGAGGTAGCTGCATGGCGTCCGCAGGACCCGATTTCTCCCCTTATCTTTTTTTACTTTTCGCATTCTAGACTATTCTATGTATAGGTTGCTACTCATACTTGTATTAGAGGCTCTTGACTCGTGACACCAGATCAATGGGATTTATTGTCTTATTTTCTTGATTTTCGCACATTTTCCTACTGTTCTAGATTTATAATCATGTTAATTGGTATTTTAAACTACGTTAATTGGTAATGAACTTCACACGAGGGCTGCGAGTGTCAAATTGGGACTTTCTTAGCATTGTGTTGGGCGCCATCACGACCGGAGTTTGGGGTCATGACAATTTGGTATTAGAGCCTAGGTTACATAGGTCTCACGAGTCTTGAGCCGGTTTAGTAGAGTCTCGCTGATCGGTATGGAGACGTCTGTGCTTATCCTCGGGAAGCTGCAGAACCTTTAGGAAAATTTCACATTCTTGAAATTCTTGTCGTGCAAACTTGTTGGTCCAAATACTAAACTTCTTTTTATTCTATTCTCTCACAGATGGTGAGGACACGAGCTACCGGACGTGCCAGATGACCACCAGTACCACCTACTGAGGCTACTAGAGGCCGTTGACGTGGTCGTGGTCGTGGTAGAGGCAGAGTAGCAGGGGCAGCACATGTGGATCCTTTAGTTGTCCCAGCTCAAGACCAGGCTCCAGCAGCACCAGTTTAGGAGCCAGCTGTGCCCATTGTGATTTCGGGTCTCCAAGAGACATTGGCCCAGATATTGATAGTTTGCACGGGTCTAGCTTAGGTGTTTCAGCCACCACAATAACAGCAACTACTTCACAGGCCGGGGGAGGCAATCAGACCCCCGCTGCTCGCACACCTGAGTAGGTAGTGCGGGGATTACAAATTCCAGAGGCACCTCCAACTCAGCCAGTGGTACCAGTTCAGGATTTCAGGGTTCCGGTTATGCCCGAGGACGAGCAGCGTCACCTTGAGATGTTTGGTAGACTCCGCCTCCGACATTTAGTGGAGCTGAGGGCGAGGATGCCCAGGGTTTTCTCGATAGATGTCAGCGGATGCTCCGTACAACGGGGATTCTTGAGTCCAGCGGTGTGGCTTTTACTACATTTCAGTTTACTGGAGCTGCCTTCACTTGGTGGAGGTGTATGAGCGGTGTAGGCTGGTTGGTGCATCACCTTTGACTTGGCAGGAGTTCTCCGCTCTCTTCTTGGAGAAGCATGTACCGCAGTCCCGCAGAGAGGAGTTGCGCAGACAGTTTGAGGGGCTACGATAGGGAGAGATGTCAGTGACACAGTATGAGATGAGATTTTCTAAGTTGTCTTGGCATGCAATTTGGTTGGTTTCGACGGACCGTGAGCGTATCCGGAGGTTTGTTGATGGTCTCCACTACCCTCTTCGTATTCTTATGACTAGAGAGAAAGTGTTGGGTGATACATTTGAGGAGGTGGTGGATATAGCTCGAGATATTGAGTCGGTTCGCCACAAGGATCGAGATGAGAGGGAGGCCAAGAGGCCTCGGGGTTCTGGTAGTCATAGTGGCGCTCCTTCGAGGGGCCAGTTCTAGCAGGGTCGGGGTCGTTCTTTCAGTCCCATTCCGTCAGCTCGACCTGAGTATCGAGGTGAATCTTCTTGTCGTGGTTATCAGGGTTCTCAGCAGAGTCAACCATCTCTCAGCGCTCTTCCAGCACAGAGTTCGTCTCGTGCTCCATATGCTCGGGGTTCTTCCAGTCCGAGTGCATCAGCTAGCCACTCTGGCGCGAGGGGTTCCCTTCAGTCCCAGTTCCCAGCACCCAGGAGTTGCTATGATTGGGAGAGTTCGGGCATATGCAGAGAGAGTGTCCTCGCCGTGCTGCTAGATCATCTCAGTAGAGGGGTTAGCCCTTATCTTCTGGTCCAGTTTCTTCAGCACCCACCCCGCCAGCTAGGGGTGAGGTTCAGGCAGCCAGGGGTCTCCCCAGGCGAGGAGGCTGATTGGGCGGTGGTCAGGCTCGCTTTTATACTCTTCAGGGCAGGATAGATGCTATTGTCTCGGATGCTGTTATTACAAGTATTATTTCAGTCTGCCACTGGGATACCTCTGTCTTATTTTATCCTGGTTCCACCTATTCCTATGTGTCTTCATATTTTGCTCATCATTTGGGTACGACCCGAGGGTGTCTTCCCTTACCTGTTCATGTATCTACCCCGGTTGGTTATACTATTATTGTAGACCGTATATATCATTCGTGTTTAGTGACTATTGGGGGTCTGGAGACACGAGTTGATCTATTGTTATTGAGCATGGTGGATTTTGATGTTATTCTAGGCATGGAACGGATATCTCCGTGTCATGCTATTCTGGAATGTCATGCTAAGACAATCACTTTGGCTATACCGGGTGTTCCGAGGATCGAGTGGCGTGGCGTGACTGACTATGTGCCTAGCAGGGTGATTTTTTTCCTAAAGGCCCAGTGTATGGTTGGGAAAGGTTGTCTATCATATTTGGCTTTTGTGAGGGATTTTGGCGCCGAGACTCCTAGCATTGATTCTGTCCCATTTGTGAGGAAGTTTCCCGATGTTTTTCCTGCAGACCTGCCGGGCATGCCACAGGATAGGGACATCGATTTTGGTATTGACCTGGTGTCGGGCACCCAGCCCATCTCCACTCCTCCATATCGTATGGCACCAGCGGAGTTGAAAGAATTGAAGGATCAGCTTTAGGAACTCCTAAATAAGGGGTTCATTCGGCCTAGTGTGTCACCGTGGGGTGCACCGGTTCTATTTGTGAAGAAAAAGGATGGCACTACGAGAATGTGCATTGACTACGTGCAATTGAACAAAGTAACAATGAAGAACAAGTACCCCCTACCGCGTATTGATGATTTATTTGACCAACTTCAGGGGGCGAGGGTATTCTCCAAGATTGATCTCTGTTCAGGCTATCACCAGTTGAAGATCAGGGATTCAGATATTATGAAGACTGCTTTCAGGACTAGATATGAGCACTATGAGTTTCTTGTCATGTCTTTCGGGCTGACTAATGCCCCAGCAGTGTTCCTGTATTTGATGAACAGTGTATTTCGGCCGTATCAGGATTCATTTGTTATTGTTTTATTGACTATATTCTGGTGTACTCGCGTAGCCAGGAGGAGCACGCACATCAATTGCAAGTGGTATTACAGAGATTGAGGGAGGAGAAGCTTTATGCAAAGTTCTCCAAGTACGAGTTTTGGCTCAGGTCAGTAGTTTTCTTGGGGCACGTGGTGTCCAAAAAGGGTATTCAGGTTGACACAAAGAAGATATAGGCGGTTCAGAGTTGGCCTAGACCGACCTCAGCTACAGAGATTCGCATTTTCCTTGGGTTGGCAGATTATTATCGCCGGTTTGTTCAGAGATTTTCCTCTATTGCGTCACTTTTGACCAAGTTGACTCAGAAGGGAGCTCCATTTGTGTGGTTGGACGAGTTCGAGGAGTGCTTTCAGAAGCTCAAGACAGCTTTGACCACGGCTCCAATATTGGTTTTGCCATTAGCTTCAGGTTCTTACACTGTATATTGTGATGCTTTGAGAGTTGGGATCGGATGTGTGTTGATGTAGGAGGGTTGAGTTATTACATATGCTTCTCTTCAGTTGAAGCCCCACGAGAAGAACTACCCTGTACATGATTTGGAGTTGGCTTCTATAGTTCATGCTTTGAAGATTTGGAGGCACTACTTGTATGGCGCATCTTGCGAGGTATTCACCGATCATCGCAGTCTTCAGCATCTATTAAAGCAAAAGGATCTTAATTTGAGGCAGCGGAGGTTGCTAAAGTTACTCAAGGATTATGATATTACCATTCCGTATCACCCGGGGAAGGCCAATGTGGTGGCCGATGCTTTGAGCCGGAAGGTAGTTAGTATAGGAAGTTTGGCGTACATTCCAGTTGGGGAGAGGACCTTTGCAGTTGATGATCAGGCTTTGGCCAATTGGATGGTGAGATTTGATATTTCAGAGCCTAGTTGGGTGTTGGCTTGTGTGGTTTCTCGGTCTTCCTTGTATGACCGCATCAGAGAGCGCCAGTATAATGATCCACATTTGCTTGTCCTTAAGGACAGGGTTCAGCATGATGATGCCGGGGATGTGACCATTGATGGTGATGTCGTGTTGAGGATGCATGGACGGATTTGTGTGCCCAATGTGGATGGGCTTCGAGAGTTGATATTGGAGGAGGCCCACAGCTCGCGGTGTTCCATCCATCCGGGTGCCGCGAAGATGTATCGGGATTTGAGGCTGCACTATTGGTGGAGAAGGATGAAGAAGGATATTGTAGGATTTGTTGCTCGGTGTCTCAACTGTCAGCAGGTAAATTATGAGCATCAGAGGCCGGGCGGTGTACTTTAGCAGATGATTGTTCCCGAGTGGAAGTGGGAGAGGGAGAAGATTACTATGGATTTTGTGAGTGGTCTCCCTCAGACTTTGAAGAAGTTCGATTCGATTTGGGTGATTGTGGATCGGCTTACCAAGTGCGCACACTTCATTCCAGTATGTACTACCTATTCTTTGGAGCGGCTGGCAGGGATCTTCATCCGGGAGATCGTCCGATTGCATGGGGTTCCAGTGTCTATTATCTCAAATAGGGGTACTCGGTTCACTTCTTAGTTCTGGAGGACATTTTAGCGAGAGTTGGGTACACATGTAGAGTTGAGCACATCATTTCATCCTCAGACGGACGGCAGTCCGAGCGTACTATTCAGATATTGGTGGACATGTTGCGTGCCTGTGTTATTAATTTTGGGGGTTCTTGGGATGAGTTTTTGCCGCTTGCCGAGTTTGCCTACAACAACAGTTATCAGTCGAGCATTCGGATGGCTTCGTATGAGGCGTTGTATGGGAGGCGGTGTAGATATCCTGTTGGATGGTTCGAGCCTGGCGAGGTAAGGTTATTGGGGATATAGATGGTTCAGGATGTCTTAGAGAAGGTGAAGCTGATTCAGAAGAGGCTTCGTACAGCACAGTAGAGTCAGAAGAGTTACGCGGACCGGAAGGTTTAGGATGTGTAATATATGGTGGGTGAGAAGGTCTTGCTGACGGTTTTGCCCATGAAGGGTGTTATGCGGTTTGGGAAGAAAAGGAAGCTGAGTCCGCGGTTCATTAGGCCTTTCGAGGTGCTTAGGAGGATTGGGGAGGTGGCTTATGAGGTTGCCTTGTCACCCAGCTTGTCGAGCGTGCATCCGGTATTTCATGTATCTATGCTCCGGAAGTATGTTGGAGACCCGACTCATGTATTGGATTTCAACACTGTTCAGTTGGATGATGATTTGACCTATGATGTGAAGCAAGTGGCTATTTTGGGTCGTCAGGTTCGAAAGTTTTGATCAAAGGATATAGTTTCGGTAAAGGTGTAGTAGAGAGGTCGGCCCATGAAGAAGGCTACTTGGGAGACCGAGCAGGAGATGCGGAGCAGATACCCTCACCTGTTTGAGGTTCCAGGTATGTTCCTTGACCCGCTCGAGGACGAGCATTTGTTTTAGTTGGGGAGGATATGACTATATGGCCCGTCATCACGTGAGTTACTACCCCGTTTCCCCATCTTATGTTTCTTTATGCTTCATTATCGGTATTTGAGGTGATCGAGTTTATTTGGATTGGTTTTGGTAGGAAATGAGACATTTAGTCTCTTAAAGGAAGACTTGTTTTGGAAAATTCAACCGGATGTTGACTATTGAGTTAGAGGGATCGGATGTGATTTTCGGTGATTCGGTTATCTTAGGGGGATGATTTGTGACTTAGGAGTGTTATCGGAATTGATTTTGGAGGTCCGGTGTAGAGTTAGGCTTGAATTGGCGAAGTTAGTATTCTGGCGAATTCCGATTGATAGGTGAGATTTTGATCCGACGGTCGAAATGTAATTCCGAGAGTTGCTATAGCTTCTTAGGTGATTTTGGATGTGTGTGTAAAATTTCAGATCATTCGAAGGTGTTTTGGTGGGATTTTTGATCAAATGCGAGTTTCAGAAGTTTTTGAGAAACTTAGGCTTGAATTTGATGTAATTTGGAGGTTTTGCTGTTAATTGTGGTGTTTTGACGATTGGAGCAAGTTTGAATCATATTTTAGGATGGGTTGACACTTTTGGTTGAGGTTTCGGGGGCCTCGGGGTAATTTCGGATGGTTAACGGGATGAAATTTGGAGTTGGGAGATTGCTGTTAATACGTGGTATCTGGTATTCCGCATCAGTGGAAAGGAACCGCAGATGCGGATTCGCAGGCATTTAAAACCCTGTGGGCAGATGAACATACACAAGTCATTTTAAGAGATGTTAATCTGATTTTCCATCCCTTGCATTTTCTTTAAGGATTGTTCTATACCTTTCATCTTTCTAGAGATCTCATCTCGCTCTTCTTTCCTTGTTAACTTTTCATTTTCAACAGGAGACTCATTCCGAGAGCTAAGATTATATGCATCCGAGACCTGGTGAGCCAACTCTGGGGGGTAATATTGGGCATTATAAGGTTTGAACTGGTGTTCACTCTTGCACCTAACAAGAGGTTGTTGAGAAGTTGTGATGGTCGAGGTAGTGGATATGACACGAGGGCTATTTTGGAAAAAGGTAGTTGGAGGACGAATGATGGAGTTATTAGGGAGGTTGGGAATGTTGTGATAAGCGGTACAATCTAGAGATTATGGTGGATAAACTAGAACTATGACCAGAGCTAGGGTAAGGGTAGCATTTAGGAAGCTAGATGGTGTCGGGTGTGGTGTCTTCCCAACCATCCAAGCCTGATACATGTATGCCATGTGTTGTCTTAACATCCTTAAATCTTCAACCAACCTAGTGTCTTGTTCAACTAATTGCTTTCGGGGTACCAGTATCAACTATTTCAAATTCGTTGTCGTCTGCCATTGCCTTTCAATTTTATGTTATAGGAAAAAGTTACCGGTTTAAGAACCATAAACCAACCACCCTTCTGCTATAATGAATATAAAGATGAGGAATAAAATGAAGTCATTATCTTAGCGTTAGGTCATTCAACATAAGTTAATATCACATTATGTGTAATTCACCTAGTCACAGTTATCAGTTCTAAAATGACTTCGAGGGTACGAAAGTCATATGTGATCATCTCAATTTCACTCTTCTTGCCCCATTTCCTTCTTCATTTTTCTTTCTAGGTTTTCATTTCATTCCCCCTCTTTTATTTCCGATTATCGCTCTTTTCTTCCCTCTCATTTACATCCTACAGTTTCATCCCTCTCTTTTTTTTAAGAAAATAATTCGATTGAACACTATGTAGGTTTCCTACATATTATGTCTCTCAAGAATCAGATCAAGCGTATTTCTTGAAAAGTAATGGACGACATAAACTGAAAACAAAAATCTTTTTGAATTTTTCATTTATAATCTTTCTTTTTTGTTTTCAAATACAAAATGGGAAGTATAACGACAAATGACTCGACAGACTTAACTAGACTATGACAGACTCTAACACCACCTAAAAGACTGACTACAACATAACATGACTAGAAAGTAAAAGACAATATAAAAAAATAGACTTAATACAGAAATAGTCTCCTTAAGCAGCTCCTGAATGCATGATGGTCCTGGGGCATTTGTCATGCTTGAGCTCTGGCAAATGAATCCATACCTGAATCAGAAAAATAAGACCAAATAGAGTTAGTGACTCAAGACACTATGCGGCGCCACAACACCTCCTACTAGACACATGCAAGATATGATTGAGTTATTTTTGTAAAATGGCCTATGTGACCAAGGGTGGCTATTAGTGCAAATTCAACAAAGACGACCTCAGATATGGAAAAATATCTCAAGGTCTTATATGGCTTCAAACTCCCAATAATCATGGCCCTAGAAATTACTTTGTAAAAGTGACCCATTTTGTAAAAATGGTCGATGTGGCCAAATGCAGCTAGAGATATAAATTTAACCAGGACGGGCCTAAAAGTAATATGATACCTATTGGGGGCTCCAGATTCTAAGACATTGGTCATTGAACTACTTTCGCGAAAATGAGCCCATTTTGCAAGAATGACCGATGTAGCCAAACAATGGCTAGATATGCAAACTCAATAGGAATGGACCTTAAAACTGATAGGACACCTTGTTGTGAAATTAGAGATCTAAGACATGGCACAACAAGTCATTTTGAGAAGATAGCCCTATTTCGCAAAACAACTAATATGGTCAAACGTGGCTAGACATGCAAGAATTGACTACGACTCTTAAAGCCAAGAACCTAAGATTTACTAGGAAGACCGGAACCTATGTGGGCTGCCTACATATCCCGCTCCGAAAGACGAGAATCAGATATGCGTAGTTCGTGAAAATTGGATGCGAGAGAGAATAAAAAAACGCTGTTTGGAAGAAAATATATTTTTTGTCTTTTTTAAAAAATGATGGAACATGTATAATCATTTTGGATTTTCTTTTTCTCTTACTTTTTATTGATATTTTGTGAAAAATGATGAGAAAGTACAAAATCTTTATGAATTTTTTATTTTTATTTTTTTGTCTTTTTCTTGAAAAAGTTGTGAAAGAAAATCATAACTAGATCCTATTTGCTTTATTTTTATACTTTACCTTTTTTCCCAAACATAATCTGCCAAATAACCTTTCTACCCTCAAAGATACAACATGTATCACATTTGGATGATTGAATGTGTTTTTGGGCCACGAGCCAATTTTCACAAAATTTGGATATGCCTCCTACAAAGGGATATGGTACCTGGGACCAAGCCCTCATAATGCAAATAAGAATGACCTAAATGCTGACCTCGATGGTGGCTGCTCAAGCTTTCGAGTCACTCCATACGTCCGACGGTCCCCCCTCAAAAAATAAGAGTGACTTAACAAAAAGTTGGTGTACGCGATGCGTATTCCGAGATTTATTGCAGAAAGAAGGCCCACGGTTAGGGGTGTACAAGTCAAACCATCAAGCCAAACCGAACCGACGAACCAAGTCAAGCCGAAGAAAAAAAGCGACTTGTGGTTTGGTTTGGTTGGTTTGGTATTGGAAAATAAAAAATCGATCGCTCTTGGTTTGGTTTGGCATTAACAAAAAATAAGTCAAACCGAATCTAAACCAAACCGACGTTATATATAAATAAATTTTAGAAATTTTAAACATAAACAATAATCATTAAAATCTAATTTGTAAGTATTTTCTAAAATATTTTATAGTTTTCGATGTCTTGAGATATTATTTATTTGTGGACTTATAAATTCACTTTTCACTAAATAGATTCTATCTACATAACCTAAATATCAAGCCCAAACTAAAACTCAACAAGACAAAAAAATAATAAAATAGATTATTCCACATCTTCCCTGTATTCCAATTCAAAAATCAAAGAACCCAAAATATTGGAAAACATTCATCCACGTCACACGAGCTTCCTGCTTGTCAGTTTGCTCACATAATTGGTGATTATTTTAGTGTTGAGGTTTATCAAGAAAAATTGATAAATTTTGATTTATACGAATAATTGGTATTCCTAATATATTATTAAGAAAAATAGTAATCATGCGGATAATTAGTAATTATTTGATCTCTTTTCAAGAATAATATAACTAAAAAGGAAAATCGAAAAAACGGAAAAACCCGATTAAAACCGAAATCGAAAAAATAAAAAAATCCGAAAAAATCGAATTTATGTTAATTTAATTTGATTATAAATTTAATAAACTGATATAATTAATTTAATTTTAATTTAATAAAAAATCGAACCAAATCGGCTCATGCCTCGACCCACGGTTACGAAATGATGACAGCATAACAGTCAATTAATGAAGACGTTGAATTGAAGAATAAGCCATGTCGATCTCCACCCAAACAAAATGTGACAACAAATTGAAAAGCACGAGTTGTCTCCGATTTAATTGACAACTAAGAAGCATTGATTAACTTTCCCCAATTACATTAAACGAAAAAAAAAAGAGGAAAGCTAATCTCTATATCATCATCAGTCTTTCGTCTATCCCATCTAAGTGTGTAATTATTTCGTATAAGAATAAATTGCAGTTTCAGCTTCAAAAAGCTGGTACTTCGTGGGACAGTACGAATGTCTCTTCCATTAACCAACCCCCCTCCGCCCCCCCCCTCTCTCTCAATTATTTATTTTCTACTACTACTCCATTAGCCAAACTCTCTCTCTCTACAATGCTCATAATTCAGCTTACTTATAGTAAAGTATTTTTTACGCTCAATTTTACTTGTTTACTGCATTAAATTAAGAGAAAGACAAATTTTTTTTTCCTATTTTACCCTAATAATTAATTATTTATTCTTAAAGTAATTTTCTAATTAGTTTTGAAAATGCTATCATTATTCGTACATCATTTATTTTTTTTTAAAAAAAATAATAAAGTCCAAAGCAAACAATTAAAAATGAACGGAGAAAGTATATATATATATATACTAAATTAATATCAACCCCTTCAATGATTTAATTGGATAATGGGTCGAAGCCTTAACATCAACCCCTTGATAGGGATATGAATCTGCACCGAATAAAATCGAAAAAGAGAGAAGAAATAGAATCAGGTGAAACCCTGTATCAAATCTACTCCCTGAACCTTTAACCTTGACGGTGTGCCAATAGCTAATTGATAATCGTCTCTAGTTTGATAAGTACTATTTTTATATAAATTTTTTAACAAAAGTTATTCCATATAGAGGGAGGAATAAGTTACCAAACTATAACAATTGTTATAATTCCAAAATTAAAATTCTAAAATATTTTTAATTAAAAAAAACAACTCCTTAAATGTCCGAAAAAAGTAGTTTAGAGCCAATTCCGTCAATCCAAAGAGACTACCAATCATAAACCCAATACGTGAGACTATAACATCCCTACACTGGCAATATAAGGCTAATACCCTTAAAACTATAGTATGAATTATAAATCTGCATAAAATTACTTCAACCTTACTCAACTCCAAAAGTTATCACAAAAAAGATATACAAACAAAGAGACACGTAGTATGTAAATATATAATACAAAAAAGCTTTGTAGGTCTATTTCCTAGCCAAAAAAGCTATTGGGAACATGGATTTATTGTTACTATATCATAAATATCGAAGGTTGTTTGTTTTAGATTACAAATTTTAATTTGTTTATTTTTAAATTTTATGTCTAACTAAATAATATCACTTAAATTAGGATGGAGAGAGTAACAAGTACCATAAACTGCAGTGTTAATATAGAAAGTACAACTGTTAAAAGTAGAGACATTAAGAACTTAGGCAGTGTTATATACTTATCACTTGTCACACAATCTTAGGTAGCAGAAGTAGGGTTTTAGGGTGATAGATTTTAAGTGCTTATAGGAACAAAACATCTACTCCACCCATGAAAGTCTCTGCAATATGCCAATATACATTGTACGCGAATCCATCACAACACACCAACAATAAAAAGAATTGAAGAAACATTTTAACCTTAAAAATATTGTCATGTGACAAATGAATAAGAGAAAGTTTAATTTTCTATACTGATAGTGAAATCAAAGCCGCAGATAATAAGTAATGACCATTATTGTGATAAAATAATCATACTCAATAATATAAAAATGATTATTAACACTGTTAATATACTGTATAAATTAATTAAATAAAGTATTAAATATACATTTCGTTGATAAGTAGATATGAAGAGACAGGGTATAAATGTACTATTTCAAATTGTAGGGCTTTGAGGCCTAAGCTTAGGGTTATAGGAGGCAGGCTGCAAGGCATAGGGGGCTTTGGCTCTTTTGATAGCAAAGCTTTTGTATTTGCCTTTACGTCATGTCCATAACCAGTTGCCATGTCTGATAGATATAAAATTGGTAAAAGTAGGAGGAATTTTATACTATTTTTTGGACATTATTTATCTCTACTCTTCCTACTTAGTCACCCGATGCCATATTTCTTTGGATAATAATTCAGTATTTCAATTTTCAACTAACTGCATCATTCAACTTTGTGAGAGCAGGAGGCCACCACACACATACACACACATATATATATATATTAAGTACAATTGCGGTAGAGTAATATATTTTTGCATTCTTGAAAAATAAATTTCAGGCTCGAGCTATGAATATGAAGTTCGAATTGTGATGGATTGTTTTGTCCATACAGTGAGAACTAACACGCACTTGAATTAGTTAGGCTAACCCAATTTTAATTTTTTGACCTTTTCTTACAATGAAAATAACTAACTAACCTAAATCATGAAAATGCCCGTGATAATGGTATATATTGTCTATGTAAATTCAATATGTAAAATATATAAAATTCCTCTATAAATTTATGAAAGGTGTAGAAGAAAGAAAAATACACAAAAACGAATAGACTAGACATAAATTGATTTGCTGAATTGAAATAAAAACTATGTGGATGACAAACAACGGATGAAACTAAAAAAAGAGCCTACACAATATGGTATCGTTTGTTTTGTCTGTAAAAATAAATATGTAGATTAAATAATGAAAATATACCTTTTGAATTTATGATACTTATTAAATAATGTATATAAGTATATTTTTTATTCTATACTAGGAAAGTTTTATCTAAATTTAAATAAACAACTATTTTCAAATTAAACTTTACCTTTCTTTAACCTTGCCCCCATCCCCCATAATGTGGGCAATTTTTGGGGGCATTTTACTCCAACCCTCCCCTATTTTTGTCCCCAAAATGGGGAGATGAATAGTGTTCCCTCAAATATGAAGTACACTATTCATCTCCCCCGTTACTATTCATCACTTTTTTTAAATTATTTTATTATTTAATCTTTTATTTTATCTCTTTATATACACTTAATTATGTTTATATAATATTTTTATAATATTAATATTATATCTTAATTTTGGTGTATAATTTTGATAAATTAATTTTCGTGCATTTATTATTTTTATGTAAAATTATAAGTTAATTTTATTATAAGTTATAATTGTACAAAAAATATATAATTATCTAAAAAAATAAATGGTGCAAATATAAAATATTAGATGTTGCTAAAATTGAAAGGTGCGAATATAAAATATTAGATGTTGCTAAAATTGAAAAATGGAGATTGAAAATACATTAAATAAAAATTCATTAAAATTGAAAATACATGACAATTGCAAATACATTAAATTAAAATACATAAAAATTAAAACTACGGTAAATAGCATAATAACTTAGTAGGGAGAATACTAGAGGTTGAAGTTGAATATTTATCTAGTATTTCGAATGAATTTTGTCGTTATGTAATATGTATTTAATTAATCTTGTATCGCAATGCTTTCCCTTTTATTTGAATTATTAGTTAGTCTATAATAATTGCTTATAAATTATATTATTTAAAATTTTATGAAATTATTTTAATTATGGAAATTCCAAGTTAATAAAAATAAGAGATTGAATTTGTTTAATTGAGATTAAAAAATAAAATTGAAATGAAAGATAATAATATCATATAGAAGAGAGAGAAAAGTTTGGGAAAAAAATGGGAGAATGGTTGGAGTAAGTTGTTTCCAAAATGGGAAAATCCCCATTTTGGGGACAAAAAATGGGGTAAAGGTTGGAGATGGCCTAAGGACATTATTGAAGGAAGAGCTTTTGATACGCATTATATAACAAAATTATGGAATAAATAATTTTACATTACTTATATCGAAATAATTTTTTTTAACCAAACATAGAATAAAGTAATTTCACATTTAATTATGGGTTATATTTTTATTATCATGATAGCAAATGACCCTTAAGTGTGGGTGAGTGGTCCATCAGCAACTATTAATTTAAATTGAATCAATCTAGTTAAAACCATGATTCATGTTTAAGAAAGAAAATCAACTTTTTAGTCTAAAGAGTTTAGCCGTTATAGCTTTGCCATAACAAGGAATTCCCAATCATAAGCTCCATCAGGTTAGCCACTAAGTGAACTCATTAATCTGATCATTAATATCTTCTCCAGTTCTTCTTTCCACTTTTGGAATTCCATGATGATTTATTTTTCATATGCTCTAATCATTACACACATGGGTAAAAATCAATTATCTAATTTTTTATTAAAACAAATTAACCTTTTCAAGGTGGGTGGCTCTTAAAAATTGCGAAAAGAAGTTGGTCACTTAAAAGATGACAAAGAAGCACATCAAACTATAGTACAAAAATATTTCTTGTTTATTGAGACTGATTTAAAAGTTCTACGTGTACTCTATATTCGTATGTGAAGGTGTTGCAGACACACTACTATAGAAGAATATAAAAATGGGTTTTTGGGCATATAAAATTAAGGGAGAGAATATTTTCCAGTAGGGTTTTGTAAGTACTGGGAAACTGCAAAAACCTTTCACTTTGGCATAAGAATTTATGCAGAATAAATCCCTTTTTCTTCCTTCGCCATCCCCAACCTAACATTGCTCCCAGGGTAAAAGAATAGGAAATTACGAAAAAAATTGAAAACAAAGGAATTTTTTTGAAACAAAACAACATGACAGTTCTATTATGTTCGGCATCTTTAAGTTGTTCAACAATAGCAACAACACAAACCTGAGTCCATTTATTCAAATAGTCAGTCAACTGTCCCAAATTATCTCCTAAAGTCACTTTACTTTCGTTTGGAATAACATAGTCTCTGAATTATGTCTATTGCACTCAGAAGGTCACTCAACTATATTTTTCAAATTTTGAATTCCCAAATACCTATTTTTTCCTCTAAATTATAGTAAATATTTATCTTCCTTTTTTTAAAAATTTTTTTAATATTATAATTTTCCCTTTTTAATTTATATTATGGACTTACCTATAGAATAAATAAATATTATTTATAAATTAAAAAAATAAAAACTATCTAAGCATCTATAATGCTGGAATAACAAAATAATAAACATAGTAAAAGAATTAATTAGAATAATTTGTTTGTAATAATAATTTTAGTATTAACAACACAAATTCAAAAATTTATTTACATAATTCAGAATAAAAGAAAATAAAGGTTGCAAAATATAAATGTAATAATTATTTTAGTCCTAACAACAAATGCTTCTTCAGTTGCAAGAGCTTTCATGGAACTAACAACAAAAAACATTCAAATGTCATCATGGAACTATCACCTGCATCAATTTCTTCTTCAGACTCACTGGAGGAATCTTCCCGTACTGCAAGAGTTTGCTTCACAACATTGTCAGCAGATCTCTTCCTTTTGAAATATTTGTCGGGAATCAGGCTCATTTTTACTGTTTTATCAGGGTTGTATTTGAAGTGTTCTTAATTTATGAGAGGGAAATCTTTGATTAAATGCCGTGGCTTTTTACATTTATGACATATGTCATAATTCTTTAGCCTGCTGGAGTTGCCCTTTTTTAGTATTTCTCCTTTTCTTCTGGCCATCTTCTAAACCTTTTGGTTAAGTAAGTCATGTCATTGTCTTCCTTACTTGAGTCATTGCTTTCAGCTTTGAGTACCAGGTTCTTTTTCTTATTTGGTTCTCTTCTTTCACTGTCTATCTTCCTCTTCATTTCATAGGTTTTCAGATTTCCAACTGTCATCTATGGTCAGCTCCTGCAAGTCCTTTGCTTCAGTAATAACATTCACTTTACTTTCCCTTGAGCTAGGCATGGTACTAAGAATTTTCCTCACAAGCTTGTTCCTAGGAATTACTTTACCGAGTGAGTGTAACTCATCTATGATGGAAGTGAATCTTCTATGCATGTCTTGAATAGATTCATTATCTTTCATCCTAAAAAGCTCATACTCAGTGGTAAGCATATCAATCTTAGATTGCTTTATTTGAGTGGTTTCCTCATGTGCTATTTGCAGAGCTTCCCATATCTCCTTGGCTAATTGACAAGCTGAGATCTTGTTGCATTCATCAGGTCCTATGCCACTCACTAAAATTTTCTTGGCATGAAAATTCTTCTCTACAACTTTTTTATCTGCATCGTTGTACTCTTTTCTGGTCTTTGACGTCTTCACTAGAAGGTCTCCGACCTTATTTGTTGGGACATAAGGACCACACATATAATATCCCACAAATCAGAGTCTTCTGCCATGATCAGATTTCCATTCCGAGGTCGTCTTCACACTGTTCCGATTACGGGCCATTTTTCAACTCTAAAGCTCTCATTTAGGGACTAAGTGTCCCAAAACACTCCGAATCCTAACACTGAATGTCTCGGCAAACCAAAATAGCAGAAAAGATCTTAGGGGAAGCAGTTAATGGGGGATCAGAGCATAAATTCTAAAAATGACCGCCCGGGTCGTTACATCCTCCTACACTTAAACATTCGTTCGTCCTCGAACGAGCATAGAGAACATACCTGAAGTAGTAAAAAGATGAGGGTACTGGCTGCGTATATCCTACTCGGTCTCCCAAGTCGCCTTATCGACCGGCTGACCCCGCCACTGAACCTTCACCGAAACTATGTTCTTTGACCTCAACTTCCTGATCTGCCTGTCCACAATAGCCACTGGCTCCTCAACGTAGGATAGATCCTTGTCCAACTGGACTGAACTGAAATCCAACACGTGCGACGGATCGTCGTGATAACTCCGGAGTATCGAAACATAAAATACCGGATGAACTCCGGCCAAACTGTGAGGTAAGGCACCTCATAGGCAACCTCCCCAACTCGCCTTAAGATCTCAAAAGTGTCAATACACTTCGGACTCAACCTTCCATTCTTCCCAAGACTCATGACGCCTTTCATAGGCGAGACCTGAAGCAGAACCCACTCACCAACCATATATGAAACATCACGAACCTTCATGTCCGTATAACTCTTCTGTTTGGACTGGGGCCGTGACAAAATATTATGACCTACACTGGTAGGATTTCAACATCACTATGAGCAACTTTTAGATTAAAACCTATGCAATCTAGGAATTAAACTCTTATTCCCTCACTAACTTGTAATACACCTATTACAAGCCACTTTGAAATACACTTCTTACAAAAACTTCAACTCATGACTAACTCTAGTCATGACACAAACAGTAAAGGATTATGGTTTTACAAGGGGTTTCTAAGCAATGCATCTAGATAGACAAAGTAGGAATTACAATGAAGAATAATTACAAAGTTACAACTCAACTAAGGACAACAAGATACTAGATTTAGAAACTGGTCCGTAGTAGTGTTAAAATTTGTTCTTGATGCACTTGAGAATTGAATGCTTGATCAATGAACGATTTGAGGGCTTGAATGCTCAAGTAATTTCTCAAGTGTTTAAGTGGTATTTTATTGTAATATAATTGAGCATAATTTTCAAGAATATATAATGTATATTATAAAAAAAAATTTATTTAAATAATTATTTTTATGCTACGTGCATGGAATGTATATTTACAAATTTTATTGTCTTTCATTCTGAATTGTGTAAATAAATTTTAGAATTTTTGTTGTTAATACTAAAATTATTATTACAAACAAATTATTCTAATTAATTCTTTTACTATGCTCATTATTTTGTTATTCCGGCACTATAGATGCTTAAATATTTTTATTTTTTTAATATATAAATGATATTTATTTTTTCTATAGGTAAGTCCATAATATAAATTAAAAAGGGAAAATTATAATATTAAAAAGTTTAACAAAAATTAAAAGAAGATAATGTTTACTATAATTTAGAGGATAAAATAGGTATTTAACACTCCAAAATTTGAAAAATCTAGTTTAGTGACATTCAGAGTGCAATAGGTATATTTCAGTGACTTTGTTGTTACAAACGAAAGAAAAGTGACTTTAAGAGATAATTTGAAATAGTTGAGTGAAGTTCCATAAGTAAGATATGGGAAGGATAACGTATACGCAAATATTTTCCCTACCTGAAGAGGGTAGAAATATTTTTGGTAGACTCTCGACTCAATATATATATATATATATATATATATATATATATATATATATATATATATATATATATATATATATATATATATATATATTTCCTTTCTTAATAACCTGTAAGAGGGAGTCCGAAACTGAAATAATGGTTGTTTTGACATAAAATACGTTTATACAGTTAAAAAAAGTTACATTTCTACATAAAACGCAGTATAATACTGCGTTTTACTTTAACGAAAAGTTAGTTGTTAAAGTAAAATATAGTATTATACTGTGTTTTACATCAATTTGGGCCCACCAAATAAGTGTTCTGCAGGACTGACCTAAATAATTTGTTTTTAGTGTAAAACGTATTATAATACTATGTTTTACTGAAACGTAGTATTATACTGCATTTTACACTAAAATTTGGGCCCACCAATAAGTGTTCTACGGATAGCTGACATAACAATAATTCAAATACATAAAATGGGGTATTGTACTGTATTTTTAATAAAAACGATTCAGCACCCCAAGCCAGGACTTGCCTTATTTGAAGGAGTTAGAATTTTATGAAAATCCATTCAAAACTTTACTTCAAAATTCCGTTCATACTTCTCTTCATCTTGTCAAGCATTTTTTATAATGTCTGAAGAGCCAAAAATAAAGGTTTCATTATATTGGAGGGGGGAGGGGTATGAGGTTGTAATGGAGAATAACTCTGTGAGGTATAGCTCACCTCCACAGTGTCATGTTAAATTGCCGCTTACAATGGATCACGATAAATTTGTATCATTGTTACGCAAAAAAAATATGTGTGAGGAAACGTTCGGTGAACCTTAAAGTAATCAGTAGATTTTCGTATTCTGTGACTCCGTAGGGATTTGCTTATTATTCTGAATTTAACATCGAAGATGATGAAACTCTTAAAGTTTTTTGTGGATTCTGGATGAATACAGCGAATTTATTGTAATAAAATTATTTAAAATGTACGTCAAGGTTGAAGACGTTCCTTATAATGAGGGTGTGCATAATAGGGATAATCCCTAGTATTTGGGTGATTATTCTAGAGCAGTTTTTATCGGACAGATTCCTGATGAAAGAGCTTGCCTTGATTTAAACTTGCCACCGTTGGCTAATGAGCGGCCACAAAATAATTTTTGGACTTTATATAATCCACAAGATGACTGGTAAACTTTAATTTTTCTACGCTTTAGCGACGTTTATTTTATGTTTGAATTGGATTTGTATTAACACTCATATTTTTCATAGGGGGTACCATCCGGATATGAATGTTACAATTTATGACCCCACTCCTAGTTGGAATATGCGTAGTTCTGGCATGTTGGACCACAGTGGTCCATCCGTGAGTCAGCACCAACAGGAATATGTCCATCATGGAACATAAACACAGTACGACTTGTAAGTAAAGTGATATAGCTATATGTAAATTATTTATCTAGTTAAGTAGCTTATCAATTTTTTTTTTGTGTAGTGAAAACAAGCAACTTGATTTTTCTGACCTCACACAGCTGCCCATAGATGACGTATTGACTCGTGATTTCACAGATGCACAGAGTCAGGAAGATAATAGTGATTATGATAACAATGCCGATGAGTCTGGAGATGACACACCCTTCCCTGATGAGGGTGATGACGAGGAGGAAGTGGATGCCGAACCTTAGCTTACGAGGGAGCATGCTCCTCCACCTCCCGTCATACCAAGAGTGAACGAGTCCCACGTGTCGTTTCATGAGCAAAATATTCCCTGCCTTGATAATTTGCCAAGTATGCCGGACGTGGATACCCTCACAAGACATGATGAAGAAATTCGATCGGCAATGTGGGATGAGTCTAGACTAGCGATACTGGCAAAGGGCATGTATGTACCCGATAAAGCTCGCCTAATCAAGGCTGTAAAAATCTACAACGTAAGAGAGTGCCATTAGATGGCGGTAAGGGAGTCAACTAAGGTGGTTTACAAGGCTGTATGTCGTATATACTTTATAGTTTGTCACTATATGTTACGTGCCAGCAAGAAGAAATCAGGGTTGTGGAAAGTGGGAAAATATATTAGCAACCACGGATATAAAATGGACACATTTAATGAGAATCACTTTAACCTGGATGTAGACTTGATTTCTCTTATCTTGATTCGATATTTGGAAGTGTCCATTAGGTTCAAGATTAAAGAGTGTATTACAACCGTCCACCAGGAGTGTGGTTTTACTATAACTAAAAGAAAGGCATATCTCAGTCGTAAACGTGCCTTTGAACTTATTTGTGGTGACTGGGATAAGTCTTTTTCATCTCTGCCTAGTTACATGGCCGTACTACAACACTTTAACCCTAGGATTGTTGTTGAATGGAGGCATGAGCGGAGCCCGAACAGACCCGAATATATTTTCAACTATGTGTTCTGGTCATTTAAACCAGCAATTGATAGTTTTGTGCATTGTCGTCCCGTAATTTTTATAGACGGTGCTCATGTCTATGGAAATAATGATATTAAGCTTTTGATTGCAGTTACAATTGATGCCAACGGACAAATATTTCCACTAGCTTTTCCATTTGTGCCAACGGAAGCGAAGAGACGTGAGCGCTTTTTTTGAACCACTTAAAGCAGCATGTTGTCAAACATCGTTCAGGTATTTTTCTAATATCTGATCGACATGGTGGTATTTCAAGTTCTGTACGGCATTTGCCTGAATGGCAGGAACTATATGCATACCAATGTTGCTGTATGAGGCTTTCAAAGGCCCATTTCAAGAAGAAATATCACGTCAAGGCTTTGCATGATTTAATGTGGATGGCTGTAACTGAGCATCAACAGTGCAAATTCACGAGGCACATGGAAGCGATACGGCAGTTAGATCCACGAGCCTATACTTGGATGATGGTACATGAGCTTCATATGTGGACATAGCATACTGATGGTGGAAGGCGATGGAGAGCCCTGACTACAAATGTGTTAGAGTCATTCAACGGCTTGTTGAAGTATGTTTGTGGATTGCCTGTCACTGCCTTGGTCCGCATGGCATTCAAACATATTACAGAGAGGTACATTGAAAGGCATAGAGCTGCATCGACATTGATGGATAGGGGTATTCAATTTATGCCAATACCGGTGAGAAGATTTGAAAGGTACAGGAGGTGAGCACATTAGCATTCATTTTTACAGTACGATCACGACCAGGGTATTTTTGAAGTTAAGATCGCTATCCGCGGACACCGGGAGAATAATCTACAGATGGTTAATGAATCTAGTAGGCTGTGTTCATGTGGAAAATGGACCATCTACCACATGATGTGCGCACATGCCTTGAAGTACTTCCAACAAGTTGGTTTAGGGGCAACTAAGGGTGTTAAACGGGCCGGGTCCGACCCGTTCCGGACCGGCCCAGACCGGTATAACCCGGAACCGGACCGGCCCGGTTCTTATGGGGCCGGGTGGGCTGGGTTGGGGGGTTTAAGGGGTTGGTTCCGTTTATTTTTTTCTAACGGGTAACCGGACCCGCTAAGACCGGTCCGGATGAACAGTGTTCAATACCGGTTAAACCGGCCCGG
>MU669429.1:82866-113467 GCA_026770625.1 Nicotiana glauca
AACTAGTATCTATCGTGGGGAAGAAGATGAGTTTATAATTTAATAGGAAAACGCAATATAATATTATGTTTTCCTAAAACGTAGTACTATATACTATGTTTTCCTAAAGCATAGCGTTTTTCTTTTAAAAAATAAATTATTAAATAAAATACAATATTATACTGCATTTTATGCAGAAAATAACTTTTTTTTTATGTCAAAAAAGTCATTATTCCAGTTTCGGAACTGGCATCAGACGAGATGCTGTGTTACGTAATGCTTTTAGCTAGCTAGGTTCCTTGATAGATAGACAACTACTAAATCCTTAACTTATTGATTTTAATTTCCTTATGTCCAATAGTGACGAAGCCAGAAATATTTTTAAGGGTGTTCAAACTTGAAAGAAGTAGATTTTTTTTTTGACAAAAGGTGTTCAATATAGGTTTTTACATCTACATTCAATATTTTACTTATATACACAGTATAATTTTTCATAATATTTACAAAGGGTAGGCAGTATTGATATAGGTGGCTTCGCCCATGATGTCCAACACCTGTCAATTAATCTCGTATAGGCAGATGACACGACACTGTCTGAATATTGAAAGTGGAAAATGTTTCATGTTCTCTTATTGGTCTATTGACGCACAAGTTTGCAAATAAAGATGGCTTTTCAATGGGCACAATGTTTTTGTTGCTTATCATTTTATCTCAAGAGATAATGAGAAAGTGGAAATGCTAATTCTTGGATTATTCTTGGATTACTTGTGCTGGAACTATTCTGGTTTGGCGCCCTAAAGGTTTTAAAAGGGCGATGATGTCTTTATACATACTTTTTTTATGTATTGAAAGTTGTGGTATAAGAATAGTAATGAATATGGTATATAACTATACAAGAGAGTAGTTATACATAGCTCGAAAAACAATACTATCAGACAAAAGATTAATAATATCAAAGTTAATATATATATTATTTTCCTTAATATATCCTACCAAACGATCCCTAAAGTGTATATAACTTTTTTTTTGTTTTTTGGTTCTTCTTCTTTTACATGACATGACTCCTAAATACTCCACCAGAGACCTCCCTGCATTGGCTATATTCTTGTTTCAAAGACTGGAGGGGCCCTATGTCGACCAAACCCTAGATAAGAGAAATCTCTTCTTTTAGGACGATATATATATAGCTGCTACACTAAATACATCTTTTGGCCGACAAGGTTTTGCCCTTTTTTTGTTGTCTAATCTACAACATGCCACTATGAATGGATGTTAACTGTTTCAACAAGTTCAGATGCCTCACTAGTCACTGCTACTTTCTCTCCTCCTTCAAATTCCTAATCTTTTCTTTTGACAAAATCTAAGTAAAATCTTGTGAGTAAAGAAAGGAAGACAATGAGATCTAATTGCAAATTTTGGAAACAATCACAAAAGTGGCTCGTGGATATATCACAAGCGTGGTCAGTGTCGCATTTGCAATATATATGTGACATCGAGGTTAGCTAAAAGCCTAATAAAACATGTTTGATGAATAACTAATGAAAATGACTAGATAGGAAAGCTTAACAGGTTCAATATTAATATACTTTTTTTGAACTTTTTTTCTCTAAAATCATATGATGAGCGACTTATATAAAGTTCAAATAGTAGAACCCATTCAGAAAGAGATAATGAAGAATGAACTTATCTTCAAGATGAAAAGGCTCTCAATATGTCTAGTAATATTGTTGGCTCGTGTAGGAACAAACCTAGATGACTGTTTGACTCAAAAGATATTGGAACCTTTTTGAATAAATCAATTAAAGAGAATGAAGGGGTGAATCTTAGTCAAACATAATAAACTCCAGATTTATAAACTAATCGAAAAATGATGCATAAGATGAGATAGAGGTAACCAATCTTATTGATACTTTACATTGTCGCTCCCACTAATCAATGGAGAAAACCATTTTACATATTCTCTTGGAGATTGTTTTGTTCTTCCTTCTACTATGAAGATCACATAAGAGAAGAAAGTGAGAGAGAGAAAATAGAGAAGTCGTAACCCCCCTACAGAAGGTTTTACCCCACTATATATAGTTATGAAATCTTTGCTATGTACTTGGTCCGATGCTCTTTCATACTATGTCCGCCTTTGTCGTCCCCTGGACGTTGTCTCTTCTGATTCAACGGGTATTGTGAGTACGGGATAGGGGATAAACCATGTCGTCTTTCACTGCCTCGCTGTTTGGACAGGATGTCGGTCAGATTGACCGTAGCGGTCAGATTTTGACCAATACAGTTAGTCCCCTCGTTTGCCGGAGTCGTCCTACTACTGGAAAATGGCAGAATTCTGACCGTCAAAACGGTCGGAAATCACGAATTTTCGAATACTTTCCTACCGAAATTGGTCGGTCGGAAGATAGTTGGTCGGAAATCAATTTTCGACCGAATCTGTCGGTGATTTTCGACCAAAGTTGTCGGAACGTTCAAAAGGCCAAACGACCAAATATTCTCAAACTTCCGATCAAAGTGGTCGGAATTTACCGACCAAATCAGTCGTAATAATTTAAATAAAAATAATTATTTATTTAAAATTAAATAATAAAAATGTATAATTTCCGACCAAATCGGTCGGAAATTAATAATTAAAAAATAAATTTTATTTAATTTCCGACGGAATCCGTCGAAAACGGTTAAATATTAATTATTTTTTATAAAAATGGGTAGTTGTCCGATTGTTTCCGTCGGAAATCAGTCGGAATTTTCTGCAAACTTGGGCAGAATTCTGCCCAATTTTGAGCTAAACCACCTGTCAAATTATTACAATACAATATCACCAACAATACTACTCATTAACACAATCTAAACCAACAATACCAACCATTAACACAATTTAACCAATAATACCAGTCATTAACACAACTTAAACCAACAATACCAATTATTAAACCTAAGTATTTTGGGCATAAAAACATCAAAATAGTAGCCAACATCCAATGTTAAAAATAAAAACATGAAGTTGTCTCTCATAATCAAGTTTGCCGATTAACCAAAACATCATAACTAAACTACTACATATTAGATTCAGTTTATTAATCCTCATCATCAAATAGATTATTGTCACGACCCAAATTCCATACCCGATCGTGATGACGCCTCTCGTGAAGACAAGGCCAGCCAACAACCCCAAATCCTCTCTTTAATAGCTATTAAACATAAATGAATAGAAAATACAACTTATTGGCATTAAAACTATTGATTTCATCCCAATACAACCCGACCGGGGTGTCACAAGTCATGAGCATCTAAAGGAGTCTAAATACATTTACAAGACCAGTAGTGTACAATATGGAATTTAAAAGTCAAAAGGGTAGAAAATCCGGTGCCGCGGACGCTGGCGGTCACCTGGCTCAGCTATGGTAGCAAATCTTCAATCAGCTCAAACCCGCTACCGGGTAACAAATACCTGCATCTGCACACGAGGTGCAGGGAGTAAAGTGAGTACTACCAACTCAGTGAGTAATAAGCATATATAATGTCTGAAGATATAAATTCACGAAATGCCACAATGTAAAGCTAAAATTATCAATTTAACACCATCAACGAAAAAAAATATCAACAAAACCACATCAGGTATATCAGGTAAAATATATATGCATGAATGCAATGCAATACATATGATGGTACATTCCAGTACCCACTGCGGCGTGCAACCCGAGCCATCCATATTTATTTATCGTCGACGGCGCTCACTGGGGTTGTGTACAGACTCCGGAGGGGCTCCTACAGCCCAAGCGCAATATCTTGGTCAGTCATTGTTACCTGATCGGTCAGCCATTGTTACCTGACCAATTTATATCACACAGTGCCATTGTTACTACTTTTCCAAGTATATATTACAGTGTCATTGTTACCACTGTTTCAAGTATAACACACAGTGTCATCAAGTCACTTTATAATCAGTCCAAAAAATAATATAGTAAGCCCCTTGGGCATTTATAAAATAGAAGTTTCTAGCCCGAAATACATTTAAAATGTCATTTAAGTTTTCAACGCTTAGAATTATGGCTGAGTTTGCAAAACAACATTTAAAACCTTGGGCTGAAATTAAATGATATGCAATATCATGCTATGTAGCAATATCAATCCTCGAAGGATTTTACAAGTCGGGACAAGGCCCCAAACATGGCATCAAGCCCAGTAATATCATCAATTCAATGTGCGTATCAATTGCCAATATATTATAATTATCACTCGAGATGGACCAAGTCACAAATACCCAACAACAAACGACCCCGCACCTACCATAGGGTGCGTGTCTCGCCTCAATATAGCGTCACGGTGTGATATACCGGGGTTTCAAACCCTCAAGTCATCATCTACACAAATTACTCACCTCTAACTGGCGAAATCTCTAGCCCGCGACGCCTTTGCTCCTCAAATCGGCCTCCACGCACATCGAATCTATCCAAATCCACAGCGAATACATTACAATAGGCTAAGGGAACATAACCCAATCGAAAAGACTCAAAAAATATCGAAAATCACAAAATTAACAAAACCCGAGCCTCGGGCTCACTTCTCGAAAAATTACGAAAGTCACATCAACGGATTTCTCGTCTCGCCACGAGTCCGTACATATAAAATTTACCAAAATCGGAGCTCAAATGGCCTTTCAAATCCCAAAATTTCATTTTCAAAACCAAGCTCTAGTTCTTCAAGCTTTCACCCAAAATGAGTAATCTAGTTAGGATATTTGATAATAATCCCATATTATTGTCTAACAATGAACACAAGTGACTTATATCCAGTTTTCACATGAATTCTTACTCATCAATCACCCAAAAATGAGATTGAAGACTAGGGTATAGAACCTTACCTCTTTGATGAAGAACTTGTGATTGGGTTATTCGATTCTTGAAGATTGATGCAAGATTGGATGATTCAAATGGTGAGTTCCCCCACTCTTTCTCTAAAATGCTCTCACATATCTCTAGAATGCTCAAAAAATCACCCCAAAATGAACCCCAAAACATATATATTGAAATGGGGTCGGGTTATAAAAAGTGGAAAGTTAACACTCCGAAGTCGGGTCTGCTGTAGCAGAACGGACCGCAGAATGAACATGTGGTCCGAAGAATGCACCGCAAAATCGACACCCAAAACCGGGCAACACTGGCCTAATCTGCGATCAAAATGCGACCGCAGAGTGCAATCTGCGACGGGTTCTGCGGTCGCAGATTTGACACAGGTTCACATTTTTCCAGCCTTTGGTAATTTGATCATAACTTTGTATAGGAATGTCCAAATGACGAACGGTTTGAAGCATTGGAAACTAGACTCAGAGATATTTAATTTAATAGGTTGTTCATCACCCAAATACTTGTAAAACTGGAGATATGATCGTTTAAAGTGAGGTCTTATGTGCACTCATTTACAACTTCGTCGATTATGAAATTTTCCAACTTCAAAAGTTCCCGTTAGCCATCCGAAATCACACCGAAACCCCCGGAACCTCAATCAAACACGCCAAAATATCCCATAACATTATTCAAACTTGTTCCAATCAACAAAATACCTCAAACAATATCAAAACCATCAATTTTCATCAATTCAAAGCTTAAGTTAAACTAAAACTTTCAAAACTCATATTCAATCAAAAACCCGACCTAAACACCTCCGAATCAACTGAAATTTTGCACACAAGTCCAAAATCACCTAACAAAGCTACTGAAACTCTCGGTATTCCATTCCGACTCCCAGATCAAAATTTCACCTATCAACCGAAAATCGCCAAAATACTAACTTCGCCAAAATAGGCTAACTTCTTAACCGGACCTCCAAAATTACTTCCGATTGCGCTCCTAAGCCTTAAATCATCCCCCAAAGCTAACTAAATCATCAAAATTCAATTCCGAGCCCTCTAACTCACAAATCAACATCCAGTTGACTTTTCCAACTTAAGTCTTCATAAAAGAGACTAAGTGTCTCATTTCTTAATAAAGTCACTCCAATTAAATTCTAACGCACCCAATACTGATAATGAAATATAAGGAAGCAGAAAATGGGAAGAATGGGATAGTTACTCACGAGACGACGGGTCGGGTCGTCACAATTATGCCATGTTTTCTCATGAATTTTGCATCTTAACAAATGTTCCCAATTGGGAGTCCAATTGTTTCGTCAAATCACGAATTTTCTTTCTCATATCTTCCACAATAAAGCCTTATCATCGGGTATTGGTTGAGTTGAAGGAGTCTGAGTATGTTGCCATTTGTCCACCCTTTGATGATAATCTTCCTGAAATGAAAACATAACTATTATGTAAACAAACTAATATTAATAATTCATAAATAAGTATGAAGTTAGTATTTTACATATGTCTCTTATGCATGCGTTTTCACCCAGTGTTCTCTTGTACCATCCTTCTTCTTTTTCTTATGCGTCTCCTTGAAGACCTCAGCGTGACTCATATCTCGCCCTCTTTCCTTTTCCTTCATAATAAAAGGTATGAGTTAGACATTACAAATATAAAATTCTATATGAAAAACTAAGAAATTTTTTATAAGTAATTACCAATTTTAGTTTATGGGCCACAAAGCTAATCAAACCTCGAAAATACAATTTATTTCATTTTGATATTGAGGATGCCATGTATACTTTGTTTGCATTATAAAAAATATAACATTAGATGAAAACAATAATTATTTAAATAAATGTAATCAACTTTTAGACTAAATTAATTTTACATTTGCTCTCTGATGTTGTACGTTATCTGTCCCCAAGAATTCTACGGCTCATGATAAAATAGTTTCATAGAATCCACAACCAAATGTGTAGAATGAAAGGATGGCAACAATTTGCATTAAATTTAATATACATTTTAACAAAAATCAAATAAATTCAAATATTTGGGATCTACAATAACAATTATGCAAAAACAAAAATCGATTATTCTATAACAATAATTTAATAATTTAATGGATGAAACTGATAATAAATTTTAATTAAGCTTCATTCCATGAAAGTCAAAAGATATAAAAAAAAAAAGTTAGGAGTAAGACATATTGCCAAAAGTAGCCAACTAGCACTAAGAATTTTAAAACATTCTTCATACTTTCTCCTCTTAAAATTAATACCCTCCCCAATATAATTAAATGAGATGAATTGCTATATATATAACAACTTTACAAATTAGTTACCAAAATTTTTTAGTTAAATAATTTCCTACTTAGTAATGTTATCCCCAAATTATTATGTAATTTACCAACATATAACTTTAACATATAAATTTAATTTAGCAATATATGACTCTAAATTACCAACATATAATCCTAAATTACCAACATATTACTCTAAATTACCAACATATAACTTTAATTTAACTACTAACAATAGTCATAAATTTACTTTAGCTAATTTCAATCAATTTTTACAAACCAAACTAGGAGCAATTAAACAAAATCAGTATATTTTTTTAAAAAAATAACAAAGGAGGGTGAGGAAAACTTACCTGGCAGTGAAGGGTCGTCGACGGATCTGCAGTTGAGCGCCGGCGCCGGCGAGTCCTGCTAGTTGATGGCTGCGGCGAATTTGGGTGGGAGGAAGTTTGAGTGAGAGAGAGAAGAGAGAAGGAAGAAAAAAGGGGAATGAAAAGAATGGGGTCACTGGAGGGCTTTTAAAAAAAACTTTCCGACCGATTTGGTTGAATTTTTGGCCAAAGTAGTCAACCCTCGTTTTACTAAAAAAATTTAACCGAATCGGTCACTACTTATTATTACTATTTTTAATTTTTTTAATTATTTCTGACCGAATTGGTCGCTAACAGTGACGCAAAATTTTCTGCCAAAATTTACGACTGATATAGGCGGGATATTAGTCGTAACTATTATTAAAAATTAAAAAAATATAATTTTATGTATTTTCCGACCGATTCCGTCGGAAATTTCCGACTACTTTTTCCGTCGGAATATTTCGGTCGGAAATGGGTTATTTTTTAGTAGTGTCTCTTGTTGGGCCCGGCAAACGTATTATAATTACTACATATTTGAGAGAAATCTGACTACGTACCCTTGGGTAAGATCCTTAGACTCGGATGAGGTGACGACACTCTTTCGATATCCTTGGATCATTGTGGCTGTTTCGGAATTGAAATGTTGTTTGTGGTTGCCCCCATTATAACCCACGTTCCCAGGGAATTGAAACGTTTCGTGCCCGATCAAATTCGATTAACAACTCTTGGTTTTCGTGCCTGGGGAATTTATGTCTCTTATAAATAGAAGGAATACATCATTCGATTGACATACTTCCTTGCCCCTTGCTTGAAAGAATTTTGCGAATATAATTTCTTCTTGGTACTTCGAATTTTTACTTGTCCCTAGTTAACCAAAAACTTTCATCCTTCCTTTTCTTTATCTTTTTTCTTTACCAAATTGACACAATGGCTGGTGATTTTTCTCGCGCTGACCTCCCTGTCACGATTCCGGCACCGGAAAGTGATATTCTGGCCACCGGAGGAGTAGAAATGGCAGAGGATGAGGAGGTCCCATCGGTAGCTGAAATCTTGCCTCGCCCCGGGAAAGCATGGATCAAATTCCACAATCCTACCGGGGAGGAGCCGGGACCTGTTCCCTCTGTTATAAAAGATGAGGAGATTGCAGAATTGAATGCTAGGTGGGGAATTCCTCGCTACATTGAAATGCGGCCGGCGGTAGGGGACGACATAGCCCATTTTGACCGCCTCGGGTACTCCTTGTTCTACGCCTACCCCTTTCTTATTGGATAGACGCTTCGTCTCCCTCTCCTGGTGATAGATTTCTCCCGTTTTATGAGGTATGCCCCGCTCAACTCTTGTCGTACCTGTATAAATTGTTCCTTATGTTGCTCCAGTTTACGGAGCTTGCCGGTTGTGAGATCACTATGGAGCCCATGCTCAATATCTTCGCCCCTCAGCTCATTCGTGAAACGATGATTCACATGCGCCATCGAGGGTTGAAGATTCTGGTGGTGAAGATGGACGACAGGCCTATTCGTCGGTTCTATGAGAATTACTTCTATGTACGGACTAAGCACCTTGTGGTGGATCCTATAAGGTCCCCTGAGAAGTGGAACTTTGCGCATAAGTTTCCATGTTTTTAGTCGAAAAGATGTTCTACCTCTTTCCGTTATAGTACTAAACCCTGTTATATTTCTGCAGCTGCGAAACTGCCCCTTCCACCAGTTGAAGGTATCCGCGAGTGGGTGAGCACCATCCTTCCTCATACGGTGGGGGTCCGCACATGGTCGACTTTTTATGAAACATATGGGCGCAAGCCCCTTACAGGTGAGATGTCATTTCTGCTTGTTATTTTTCTCTTCTCTCTTTATTTGGTTTCTTATGTGCTTTTTGTCGATGTCATGGACAGTGCGTAGAGCGAGGGCTCCTCCATTAGCTTTTTGCCAACCTGCATCGTCTTCTCGCCCTGCTATGGCATCTACTGCTCGACCTTCGTTGACGGCTATTTCGGTTGAGTCTACGGCTGTGTTCATACCTACAGAGGTCACTCCTTATACTGAGGCTCCAACTCTTGTCGCTCATTTGACAAGTGAATCTTCCCGCACCGAGGAAGGATGGGGGCCATCTAAGAGGTGACGAGTGGAGTCCGGTACAACACCTTCGGTTGTAATACATCTAGAAGAAGACTATCCCTTGACGAGATATAAGGTGGGGGTTGATACCACTATGCCTGTAGAGGCAAAGCCGGTCATTGTATCTGCCCTGTCGACGGAGATTCCTGCCGCTATCGTTGATTAGCAACATGCCATGACGAGAAGGCCAGATTTTTTAGGTCGCCGTTGTTGTTTAAGACGCTCCTTCGTCCTCGATACCTGGTTGTGTTTCCTCTTTGGCTATTGAAAGAGGAAAGGGCTTCGTGGTTGATGACTATGAATCCGAGTTGAACCTCGATCTTGATGATATTAGGATGTTTGAAGAGGGTCTTACCCACTCGGTGGTTCGTGTAGGAGGCCCGTCCTGTATTCTCGAGATCCCATCGGATATTAATCTCTTGGGGGACATGGAGGATCAGGTGCCGCAGTTCTACCTTCTGTGTTCCGCTGTCAAGAATAAGGCTTTTTGGAATGTTCCTAATATCGACTTGATGCATGAAGTGGCTGCTATGGGCCTGAGGGTATGTTCCACCTTTCTTTCATATTTCTTTTATTTTTTAGGACGATAAGGTCTTGACCCATTTTTTTTCATTTTTCAAACGTATATGTTGGAGATTGAGAGCGCTTGTAAGGCTGACATTCGGGCTAATATTTTCCTGAAGGCGTTGGAGAACTATTAGAGCTATCGTAATAAGTGTCTTGAGATGCATGGGCGGCTGAAGGAAAATCCCGGTGCTCGATCCCTAGGAAAGGAACTGGAAAAGAGGGACCAACAATTGATGTAGGCCATTTGCAGAAATAGTATGCTCGAGGAGAAACTTTGTACGAAGGATGAAGAGCTTGAGTTAGGCATGGGGTGTCCATAAAGTGTGACTATCTTCAGGGGAGACTGAGGTCAATGCAGTCTGAGATGGATCAGAACCTTATTCGGGTCGAGGCGATGAGCGCGGAATGGATGGAAAAATTGGCTGAGCTGGAGAGAAAGGTTGTCGGGTTGGAGAGCATCGAAAATGCCAGGTCTTCGGCTTCGGCAAGGGTGGCAAACTTGGAGAACACTATCCGCGTCCTCCAATCCGAGTAGGAATCGGAGAGGGAAACGACCATGATAATGGAGGCGAGGCTTGAGGAATGCATTAGGGAGATCGACCGGGAAACATCGGTCTTGGGAGATCGGGTCGGTGCTCTGGAAGCCGAAAAGGAGCGACTGTTGGCTTAAATCGAGTCTTCCTCCACCGTTGTGCCCCATCACTTGCATGAGCTTTGGATCCATGTTGAAGCCCAACGGGTTATATATAAGAGTTTGTGGGAGGCGGGAATGTTATCGAGGCCGCGTACGAAAGAGCACGGGCAAAGGCGCGAGAGGCTCGTGTCAATTCTGGATATGACTCCGCGATGCTGGAAGATGATGAGGGTGCGGATGTCGAGGGAGGACTTCCTGGAGATTGTGGTGAAGAGGGTGGCGATGATGACGCTAAGTGAAAGGATAGCTGTCTTTGTCTGTTTTCTGTCTTTTTTTTTTGTCATCGTTTCTCTCTCTCTTTTTTTAGACTATTGATTCAAGCCATATGTAATCTGCGACTGTTTGCGTAGTGACTTTGTATAAAGAAGATTTTTCCGTTGTTATATGCCCTATGTACTTTTTCCCTATTTTTCTTTTCATGACTTTGGCGCGAAGTAGATTCTCGCATGATGAGTTCCCTATTCTTTGGGAATTTAGTGCTTATTTGGATTGAATGGGATCTTAATGTCAGCTTTCACTGTCGGGATGGTGTTTTTGAACGTGTACCGAGATGCTATTCCATCATAGTCCGAATGATATCTGACTCTTCCCTTTTTTTTAAATGACCTTAGCCGTAGGAATGTTACTTTCGGGCTTATATCGAAGTATTAACCCGTTGCGAGTCCCAGTCTTTCTTCCCCTACCTCTTTTCTGATGGCCCTTGGCCTTAGAAATATTTCAAGTTTTCTTCTTCGGCGATGGCTTTTGTCCTTAAGGGTGTGATTTCGAACTTTCATCGAAATACTAACCCATCATCATTCGACCGAGGTCGAAATCTTCTCTTCGGCAAAGCCCCTTGGCCTTAAGGGTGTTATTTCGAACTTGTCAAAATATTAACATGTCGTCGTTCGATAGAGGTCGAACACATCTTCTTGGTGAAGGCCCTTGGCCTTAAGGGTGTTACTTCAAACTTGTCAAAATATTAACCCGTCATCGTTCAATTAAGGTCGAACTCTTCTTTTTTGGCTCAATCCCTTTGCCTTAAAGGGTGTTATTTCAAACTTTCATCAAAATATTAACCTGTCGTCGTTCAATCAAGGTCGAACTCTCTTTTTTGGCGAAGGCCCTTGGCCTTAAAGGGTGTTATTTCGAACTTTCATCGAAATATTAAACTGTCGCCGTTTGATCAAGCTCTGACTCTTCTTTTTGGCGAAGGCCCTTGGCCTTAAAGGTGTTATTTTGAACTTCTCTAAATATTAATCCGTCGTCGTTCGATAGGCCGAACTCTTCTTTTTGGCGAAGGCCCTTGTCCTTAAAGGGTGTTATTTCAAACTTTCATTGAAATATTAACCCGTCGCCGTTCAATTAAGGTCGAAATCTTCTTTTTGGCGAAGGCCCTTGGCCTTAAAGGTGTTATTTCGAATTGTCGAAATATTAACCCGTCGTCGTTCGATCGAGGTCGAACTCTTCTTTTTGGAGAAGTCCCTTGGCCTTAAAGGGTGTTATTTCGAACTTTCATCAAAATATTAACCGTCGTCGTTTGATCGAGGTGAAACTCTTCTTTTTGGAGAAGACCCTTGGCTTTAAAGGGTTTTATTTCGAACTTTCGTCGAAATATTAACTTGTTGTCGTACGATCGAGGTCGAACTCTTCTTTTTGGCGAAGGCCTTTATCCTTAGAGGGTGTTATTTCTAACTTTCGTCGAAATATTAACCCGTCGTCAGTCCTAGTTTTTTGGAGAATCTGGTATCCTCTAGGGGAGTCCTAGTTAGCTTGATATTGCTTGCATCAGAGAGTGTAATGTCGGAGAGTATGAAATATTGTTGTTTTGCTTGCATTCGTTTTGTGCACACATTGGAGTTTTCTCATCTAATTTTTGCTTTCCGGTCTGGAGATGTCATTGGCGGGCGATATTTCGGTTGTTGTGTAGTAGTTTCCCATTATCTAATTGAGATGTTTCTTTGCTCACTCGCCCGCACAATGCTTGTGTTCTTGCTTGAGCAAAGAGCCGAAGGTGTGCCAAAATGATATTTTTCTTACCCTCATCCGATGAGTCGGTGAATGAAATTGGGTTTGTAACGTTACTCGTTTTGTCTGGCATTTCAACAGTTGATGGGGCAATGATTTCTAATTCGATGACTGTATTCAACTCTCTTTCCCCTTCTATGTTGTGCCTTTGCCCTGCGTGCTTTGGGCTTTGCCTTAGCGCTCTTTTTGGTGGGTAATCATATTTCCGATTTCTGATCTGGAAGAGACTAGGAAATTTCACTAAGAAATCCCCACAAATGAAACTTTTTTGAATAAATCAATTAAGGAGAATGAAGGGGTAAATCTTAGTCAAACATAATAAACTCCAGATCTATAAACTAATCGAAAAAATGATGCATAAGATGAGATAGAGGTAACCAATCTTATTGATACTTTACATTGTCGCTCCCATTAATCAATAGAGAAAACCATTTTACGTATTCTCTTGGAGATTGTTTTGTTTTTCCTTCTTCTATGAAGATCACAGAAGAGAATAGAAAGTGAGGGAGATTAAAGAGAGAAGTCGTGCCCCTCCCCCCCCCCCCCCCCCCCCAATTGAAGGTTTTACCCCACTATATATAGTTATGGAGTATTTGTTATGTACTTGGTCTGATGCTCTTTCATATTATGTCCGCCTTTGTCGTCCCCTGAACGTTGTCTCTTCTGACTCGACGGGTATTAAGAGTACGGGATATGTGATAAACCATGTCGTCTTTCGCTGCCTCGACGCTTGGACGAGATGTCGGTCAGATTGACTGTAGCGATCAGATTTCGACCAATACAACAACATTTTTTGACGAGTTTGGTCGTAATGCACTATTATAGCTTATTTAATTAGCTAAGATTTTTCTTGGTGAAAAGTGTTGTCTTTTGGGGGCCAAAAGTGCTTGTTTTTGTAAGTTAAGGTGCTTGGCCAAATATTTTTTCGAAAAGCAGTTTTGAGAAAAATATATTTTAAAATATTTTTTAAAAATTTGGCCAAACAAGTATTACTATTCAAAAGTGTTTTTTTAATTAATTAGAGTACTTTTGAAAAAATTAAAATGATTTTCAAAATAAGCTTATTTTAGAAATTTAGCCAACCAAACTATTAAACTGATAATGATTAGCGGGCAATCAAAGAGGTTGGCTCGAGGAGGGTGACTTCTCACTTCTATATGGAGAATCTACCATGTTCAATTTAAATAGGGTTCAACTTATATATAACACTAATGTAAATAACCTTTACACTATCTTTTTATTTTGAGTTGTTATAGAGCTAATCTACCTTATTTTTTGGGTTATCACTTTCACCTTTTGTATGCAGGTATATGTAATTTTATAATATGAAGAGGCACAGTGTGCCTGAGTTAAACTTATATAAATATAATGTTCTTGGCTTATACAAATGTAGGAGCCGACCCTAGACGGCATTTTTGGATGAGTTTGGTAGTGACTCGAGTTACACTGACACTTAGTGAGCACGTCTTGAAGGCTTTAGACGCTGTAAAGAATTTTACGCACGCGGCATAATTTGACCATTCTAGCAATAACTCGTTATTTTTCCATGTTATTCACATGCTTACGAAATGGGGTGTTCATAAAAACTCGAAACCCAAAAATCAAACAAAACCGACAAAAAACTCGATACTTTTTTATTTGGTTTGGTTTGGTTTTGGTTTTGAATTTAAAAATCGATAAAATTTGGTTTGATTTTGGTTTTAATCAGAAATAAATCGAAAAAAATCCGAACCAAACCGACTATAAGAGTAGCTATTTCAAATTTATTATTACATATATATATATATATATATATATATATACAAAGTTTCAAAAATTTAATGGTAAATGTTAATGGTTTGTACTTTTAGTATAGTTCTTTACCTTTACATTCTAGTTTGGTTGATAGTTTTCATTTGTTAAGTGTAAGAATCCATTTCGTGTTAAAAATAATAGTATATTTTTAATTGAGTCCTTAAATTATTCATTACTATTTGATTCAATTATCATCAATATATCTTGGTAAATAATAAATTTCTCAAAGGGCAACTGATTTGATAGTGTTACGTTGAAAATATGGTTGTCGGAATATGTGTTTGATAGTATATGTCTTATATTTAAGAAAAAACCAACAAATAGCCGAAAAAACCGAAAAACCGACAAAATCCGACATAAACCGAATCGAGAAAAAACCGACTTAATTGGTTTGGTTCTAATATTTGAAAAACCTACTTACTTGGTTTGGTTTCGTTTAAGGGAAAAATCGATCCAAACCGAACCATGAACACCCCTACGTACGATGTATATAGGGGCGACAAACGGGCGGGGCGGGGCGGATATGGGACGGGTTGAAAAGAGGTAATAAAAAAATGAATAAATTATAAGACCCGACCCATATGTAATACAGATTATAAATGGGTTAACCGACAGATAATATATGGGTAATCATATTATCCATGGTTTCTTGGATATGATCACTTTTATGAGAATTCTTATTCTCTCAAACTTGAGGAACTCCAATTTGTGGTTTTAGAAATATAAAAGTAAACCCATTAGTTATCAATTGGTTATCCAGTTTGTAAATGGATAATATGGTTCCTATTCATATTTGACCCGTTTTTAAAAAGTTGATTACCAACCCATTTTTTAATAGATAATACAGAAAATGGTCATATATGCCAGTGAACTATGCAAATCAGGACATATATGTCCATCGTTAATAGTTTGGCCCAGATATGCCCAATCCGTCCAATACTTGCTCATTCATGCCCTTAATTTAACGAAACCACTATTTTGTTTTTCTTAAATAAGTAATAATAAAGAACCCAACCAAAATCTATTGACCCATCCATTATTTCAAAGATATTTTTTTTATATTATTTTTGTTTGATTGAGAAATTGAGTGATATCATATTTATTTATTTAAGTAACTTGATAATCGATTTTTTTTGTTATACATTATTTCGGAAAGTAATCCTACTAAAAGTAGTAATTGATATTTATTTATTATTTTAATAATATAATTTTCGAATTAGTTTGTGCTTTCTTCAATCATTTTACCATCTATAATCTTCAAAATACATGGTTTCAACCTTAAACCCTTCGATAATCTTCAAAGGTCTTTCCTTTTCCTTTTTATAATTGCTATTTTTTTGTCTTTGTCACTGAAATTTCTTTTTTCCATATAACTGGATGAACTTTAGATAAAATTAATTAATTATTGTTTTTCAAAGAAAATTTGAAACCTTTTCCATAGAAAATATTTTGTACTTTGAGAAATGATTTACTTTGGAACTCATGGATTTTTTCAGTGCCTAGTTGTGTATAAAGGTAGCTGACATATGGTAATTGTATAAGTAGAGGATAGGATAAATTTGGGATTGCTTTTTCCTAGTGTTTGGTTCCTATTTTATGAAACTTGTATCGCTAATCTGATATAATTTAAGACATCAGTTTTTGTGTTAGTTTATACTTAATATTAGTAACGGAGCTAGGAATTTCATTAAGGGTATCAAAATATAAAGAAGTAAAGAAGAAGGTAAGAAAATTTAACATATAGTGTATTTACATATTAAAAGAATTAACCTAGCTACACAATGTTATTTTTCGGCAAAAGGGTATCGATTGATGGTAAAATAATTGAAGAAATTACAAACTAATTCGAATATTATAATATTAAAATAAAAAAATATCAATTACTACTTTTAGTAGGATTACTTCCCAAAATGATATATAACAAAAAGTCGATTATCAAATTACTCAAATAAATAAATATGATTATCACACAATTTCTCAATCAAACAAAAATAATCTATATTTATATTATTATAAAAGCACGAGTAATTTATGATAAATATTGAACGACTAAAATAACCTTGAAATATTATTCGACTTTTATAACTTTAAGTATTTATATAATTTAAGAATATTATTATAAATAATCTAACATTAAAATTCTTTTTCAATTTAAATTACAATACATCAAGCATACAAAGTTGATTTTGGATCAAATCGCTAACCACTTCTTTTCGGACAATGTGGGATTTTATCGTTAGCCTACTTCTTGGACAATATATGCTTCATATAGTAACCTTTTTCTTTTTGGACAACAATGTAATGCATTAAGTTATTCTTCTTCGGTTTGTATGAGATTTAAATTTATCCATGAATTCATGTAGAAAAAAATAAGTCAGTCATGAATATTTCATACTAAATATTAAACTACGAAATTATTCCCGAAATATTAATAGATTTTTATATCGTCCTAAAGATAATTATTTAAAAAAAATATAATATCAGATAAAATTAGTAACGTAGAATGTTGAACAAAAATATAACATTAAGTTAGGTTTGAAACCAAAATAGTAGAAATTTTTAAAGCTATAACATAATGTGAAACGCCAATGCCACACAAATTCACTTGGGCAATAATAAATAGTCTACTCTTTTTTTTTTCATGACAAAAAAATAGTGCAGGCAGAAATGACTAAATGACTTTTCATCTTTGTTTTCAGCGTCATTACTGAATTTTAATCTTAAATAAATAAGATTCATATACCTTAATCAATATGGTTTAACTAAAGTAAACTTTTGCATCGCAAAGGAAGATATTTAGTGTTATTGCATTTTTAACATGATTTTACAACTTTAACCGCAAATTATGTGATTCAAAAATATTTAGTTCCATATTGTCCTCTTGTGTCAAAACTTTAATAATTATTTTGTTTCGACTATAAGTTGAATTCTTCTATATTTAGTTTTAAGGAACTAATTATTGAAATTTGTGTCATATTCATTAATAATTGATTTTAGAATATTTGTGTAATTATTTATTACTTTTGGCACATGTGTTGTAATATTTGACAAAAAAATAGACGTGCAATGCATGTACATAGAGATTAATTATTATAAAAGTATGAATTTTAATATCGGATTATCAAAATAACCTTAAAATATTAAATATAATAACTCTCAAGGAAATGCCATAATCGAAATTCCAATGTCGGCGCACTAATCCTATTAGCCATAGGATCCTATTTTTACATTAAAATTAAGTATAAATAATAAATAAATAAAAAGTAAATTATAAAGATTTAAAAAGAAGAAATACGGGGTTCTTGGATAATATCCTATTTGCCATAGGACACTGCATGTTAAACATGATCTTAGAAATGTGTTATTGAACTTAAATATTCCTATATAGATAAATAGATCCACACGTCCTAACCTATCCTAGGAACACTGAAACTTAAAAATTTCTGCATTTGGCAACACCTAATTATATTGTCCTAATCGTAAACTAATACCAATACCTCTTGGAATCCATTCCTATTACAAATTTAATAATTTGAAAACTTATTCTATTGTCTGAATCCATTAGGAATAAGGACTCAAA
This sequence comes from Nicotiana glauca, assembly GCA_026770625.1. Lineage (NCBI taxonomy): Eukaryota > Viridiplantae > Streptophyta > Magnoliopsida > Solanales > Solanaceae > Nicotiana > Nicotiana glauca. Next base: position 101,097 of record MU669429.1, read on the forward strand.
CACTTCTATAAAAGAAGTCACAATTTTATATTCTCCATCATAAACTTTTTTAGAGGTATTACTCCATAACAAAATTCTACATCGAAAGGTATTATTTCTTCCTCTTCGCTTACTATTGGTTAGATCTCTAACTCTTTGTTACTAGCTATTTGTAACTAGCATTGTCATCAAGTTGCCACCACTCATTAAGAAGGTTTTTCCTTTTTAGTTAAGTGAATCAACCTTATTAAATAATAAAATTATTTCATCATTAGAGAAGATACATATTGTTTTGCAGTTTTTTCTTAGTTATTATTATAGGTATTTTGAGAATGGCATTGGAATCAGATTTGGCAAAATAATTTGTACCTATAAATAATATAAGAAAATCTAATATTGAATGGGTGATAAATGTATTATTAATTGAAAAAGGACGAATAATAGAATATAAAAATAAAAGAGGTGAGGGTTCGCGGCTGCAGTTGATATTTATGGACGAAGAGGTATTCGTTTGTATATTTATATTATATTTCTTACTTATTTTATTATTTTTTTATTAACATCAAATTATGTTCGAATAAATTTATAGGGAACAAAGATCCAGACGGTACTTGTCACGACCCAAAATCCACTAAGGGTCGTGGTGGCGCCGGATACCTCTGCCAGGCCAGCCAACTAAATTATCAATTAATTCCTCTTTTAATACTTTTGAAAATCTAAGGTTTTTCCTTCCATTTTTTATAAATAAAAGTTCACTACTTGACTTCAAATTTAAATAATAACAATTAGTACAAATCCGTTGAAACCCATCCCAGAAATCCAGTGTTACAAGTACATGAGCAACTCTCGATAAGGAAAGTAAAATACAATATATGTCCGAAATACAGTGGACAGAGAATAAATATTAAAATACTGAGAGGGACTACACTGGCTGCGGGTCGTCTCGAACAATGCAGCTCACCTAGTCCCAGAGTCGTCCGTGCTGCTACGCCTAATAGGCTGCTAGAGGTATATATACCTGTGCAACAAAAATGCACAGAAGTGTAGTATGAGTACGTAATCAACGTGTACTCAGTGAGTATCCCGCCTAATCCCGAAGGGGTAGAGACGAGATAGCCAACTCCGACACTCACTAGAGGTCAATTAGCAATATTCTATAAGTGCGAGGATAATCATGGATTTGTACATAAGTTCTAATTGTGAAGCCAGAAAAACAGGTAAACACCTTCAACAATAAATCAAGGGCTTCTAAAGTCTGTTCTTTATTATCTTATCAGTTTATATCAAGCCACGTAGGACCAATTTCACATTTACAATTTTCAAGTAAAAGATAAACATGCGCAAATTATACCGAGGTGACGGCCCGCTCCAACAGGAATGTAAACTGTGCAATGCCGAGGGTCGAGCGGCATGAACCATAGATGCATCTATTCTCACCGAGGCGTTCGGACCGTTCCATTAATAAACACATATCCTGCTCGTGAATCATCCATGCGACGCAGGCACACATAAAATACATACTCAAGTAGGAAATTAAGAGCTTATCAGGGATAATCAACCAAATAGACAAATTTCTCTTTTTAACATTTCAGGGAAAATTAANTCCTAACTACCCGGACAATAACATAATAGTAGCTACGCATAGACTCTCGTCACCTCGTGCGTACGTAGCCCCCAGAAATAGGAGCACATAACCGAATTAACTCACCTATGGGGTAAATTCCCCCTCACAAGATTAGAAAGGAGACTCACCTCGCTCCGAAAACTCATAACCGGCATTCTACATTCTTCCGAAGGCTTGAACCAATGCACAATGCACCAAAACTAGCCAATTAACGACAAACTAATGAGAATATGCTCAAATACTTGTTAACAATTCATGTTATACAAATTCCCAACTCCACATAGTAAAATGACCAAACTGCGCTCGGGTCCACATGCCCGGAATCCAAGATTTCTCGAAGATAAAGGTTACCCATGACCTTAGGAACTCAAATATATGATTTTCTCCTAATTTCATACTCAAAATCGTGGTCAAATTCGAAGAAATGTAAATTCCTAGGTTTTCCACCAAAACCCCAAATTTCTATAATTTCCTTGCCTAAATCCATGTATAAACCATGTATTTAACTCAAATCTAGCATAAATTACTTACCTCATGATAAGTGAGGAAAATGGCACCTCCAAGCTGCTTCCCATCGACTCCAATGGAAGAAAAATGGGATTGAAATGAACTCAACCCCGAACTTAAAACATCTCACTGCCCCAGCTGTTTCCGCTTCTGCGGAAATAGTTCCGCTTCTGCGACTTTTCGGTGCTTCTGCAACTTTTTGGCGCTTCTGCGGCTTTGGGCAAATGGAAGCTAACCGCTTCTGCGGTCTGGGGGCCGCTTAAGCGGAACTGCTCCTGCGGTCCCTGGGCCGCTTCTACGATTTTCCTTGGACCTGACCCCCTTCCGCTTCTGCGAGCGTTTGAGCGCATCTGCGGTCCCGATTCTGCGGTCCAAGAAACGCATATGCGGTTATGACCGAAGCAGCAAATCTCAAGCCTTCCCAAATTCCACTTTTCGATCCGTTAACCACCCGAAATCCACCTGAGGCCCCCGAGACCCCAATCAATCATACTAACCAGTCCCAAAACACATTACGAACTTGCTCGAGGCCTCAAATCATAACAAACAACGCTGAAACCATGAATTACACCCTGATTCAAGCTTTATGAACTTTGAACTTTTCAACTTCTATTTTCGATGTTTAAACATATCAAATGACGTCCGATTGACCTCAAATTTTGCATGCAAATCATATTTGACATTACGGACCTACTCCAACTTTCAGAATTGGATCCCGACCTCGATATCAAAAAGTCAACCTCCGGTCAAACTCCTCAAAAACTTTCAAATTTCTATCTTTAGCCAAATGGCTTCAAAATGACCTACGGGCCTCCGAATTCACTTCCGATTGCGCTCCCAACTCCAGAATCACCATACGGAGCTATTTCCAGTCTCAAAATTCCAAACGGACATCGATTACACTGAAATGCACTTCCAACCAAACTTATGAAATTTCTTCCAAAAATGCTAACTTCCACAATAGGCGCCAAAACACTCACGGGTCATCCAAAACCCGATCCGGGAATACGCCCAAGTCCGAAATCATCATACGAACCTGCTGGAACCTTCGAATCTTGTTTCCGAGGTGGTTTGCTCAAAAATCCAATCCTAGTTCATTCTTTCAACCTTAAGCTTCCGAAATGAGAATTCTCTTCCCAAACCAACTCCGAACTTCCTGAAATTCAATCCCGACCACGCGTACTAGTCATAACACCTGAAATGAAGCTGCTCGTGGCCTCAGATTGCTGAACGACGTGCTAGGGCTCGAAACGACCGGTCGGGTCATTACATTCTCTCCTACTTAAATATACGTTCGTCCTCGAACGTGCTGAGAACTATACTGAAGTAGTCTAAAATTGATGTTTAGCTTCTCATGCACCTCCCCGTGCTACCACAACTTAGCTGAGCACATTGGCTCGATAAATTCTGAAGATATTCCTTTTTATTCAAACAAATAAGCCTTAGAGCCCAATTCCAACATCCAGAATTCTATGTCAGGCCTGTTTCCAACATACGACCACCATATCAATCACTACACGTTGTACTCAAACATGACTGCATAACTTCGCTGGATTCTTACTTTGCAACACTTAGTCCACAGGATCACCATAATATTCTCTGATCAACTTAGCCGAAAATTCAACGAATCAAATGCTCCCATTGCACCTCATGACACGCAAGTCTTACTCTAACTCTTAGAATACTGCCACGACGGATGAGATGTGCCCAAATTCATAATCAACTATCGAGTCAACCAATCATTGAGTATATACTTCTGATAAGAAACATTACCACATTCTGAACCTAATAATGACCTTTGCTCCTTAATATACTTCATATAATCAGATTGCACTGATCTTAAATCCCATAATCTCGTCTCACCCAGTACGAACTGCTCAATCAATAAGCCACTTCGAATGCGATCATAAGTCTCATATGACTCCATAATGTGCCAATAGGCCACAAATCCGAACACAACACAAATGGAAATCGAACTCTGGAAGGAATTACCTAACCCCCGCACTAGTATGGACCTTCCTTAGAAGATAAGAAGCGAAACACATAAAAAAATAACATATAGAGGACCAGACTCGACATCACACTGTTGCGGCGCGCAGCCCGATCCAAATAACATATCCATGGCGGCGTGCCACACGATCCAAATAACATACCCATGGCGGCGTGCCACCCGATCCAAATAACATGCCCATGGCGGCGTGCCACCCGTATCCACACATAGATCTCACATAAGGAGATTGCACTTCGAGCTAAATCTGCTCATTACACTAAAAATATCGAATTTCGATCACAAGCACGTTAAGTGCATAATACCATCCCTAAGAATGCACATAGCACTATAGGCTACAAAACTCAAGCACAACTGAGGTGCGGTACAAGATCTGAATCTCAAGAGCCATTTGCTCATATACGACATTCCCACGTGGGTCCTCAACACATACACAATTTCTCAGGCTGTCTCACAACTCACACGGTGCAATGTATCACTTCATGAAATATCTGACAACGAGATGACACCCTGACTATTCCATAAGGAGCGCATTACTGAAATGAACACAACTGGCCTGTCATAGAGCCCATATTCACATTTAAACCCATCCACCGACCTCAAGTCGATCCTGATCACATCAAATTAAGCCAATAACCTTTCAAAGGTCCATACTAATTTCCTTCTTCTCATAACACACAAGAACAACCGTCATAACCGGAGCAAACCTCCTCGGTTCATAACCCAATAAACAAGGTGCCCTCCAGGCATAAATTCTCAAAGCAATGATATTACCCAAATTCCTCATACTTGATTTAAATCTTTAGTCAAACAAGTGGCTACATGCCACACTGGTACAATCTTCCCGTGGAACACGTTCCCACAATCTTCCGAAATAAATAACGGGTCCGTACATCTAAACCATCGGACGCACTAACGCTGAAAAGCGATCCAGAATCCTTAACCAGGATGCAAAACCTATTCCACAACACATCGATCTCAGGTGACGCGGAGGATAATACCAATTTACTCTAATCATTCAACCCCCTCCTTGCTCATCCGAGCCCGTGACATCCTTGTCAACACCAAACTGCAACCTTGACCCTCACTTCTAAGTTCCATACCTCTCACCGCACCCAACGTGCCAATATACGATAGAACATGATTTTTCATCATAACTCCGAAATCATTAACATTTTAACAATTCATCATATACGAACTTTTCACTTAACTCACTTCAGGAGATTCATAAAAACACACAGGTAAAGTCCCATAACCGTAGAATATGCAAATCTGCAAGTAGTGGTCCAAGCCACCATAGCCCTTCCGGAATCTGCTTCCACATAACAAGCCACAACAGTAGAATGGTTTAGAATGTTATCAATTACGGTGGCCGACAAACCTCACACGTACCGCCACAAATCAAATGCATAACTCGATCACGCTAAATGAACGGATCACAGACCCCAACATGCCAAATTCAACTATGGTTAATCAATCCCTTTCCCGCCAATTTATCCTTGATTGCTTTGGAAATATTACTAATTCTCTTCAACGCATAACATGTTCCCTCTACACTCACCCCGAGTGACCTTGAATTGTGAGACCATGCTGTCTCAAATCTCACGAATTATTTCACATTTCTCAAATGCTACACCACAAGGTAACACATCATAGAACATTCTGGGCACCTTCTCATAAGCTGCTACAAAGCTTGATTCTTAGTTGTACTTATAGGCTTGAAATCGTTGAGCACCACACTTTAACTTTCGAATTCACTAGAACCGTTATTGAGATCCACCCGCTCTGACTTGGTCCCAAATATAATTCACTCTGTAATTCTTATAACACACGAATACTCTCTCGGCGAAGCACCCGATGAAATCACTTCCTCTGAAACCTGTATCTATACCAGGCATAAATCCTGAACCTTTTTCCAAGTCCGAACATGAGCCAAGAAGGCTAACCATAGTACATCCTTAATAATTCCTCCGCTCAAGTTACTACTTATGGTCTTTTCTCGTAGCTGGATTAATCCATCAATATGCTAATAACCAGAAATCACGCAAGTAGTTAATCATACAACCCAATCATAAGCGGTGGGACTCTCCCACTTAGCTTGAAGCCATTATTTCACCATTCTTGAGTTCGCCCGACTTTTTACCTCTTATTGACTTAACCTCGCGCCGCCAATTATCAAAATCTCTCGGGATCTTCCTGTAAATCCCCATCTTTCATATTTTGAGTCATCATCCATATTCGCACGACCGATCTCTTTGTTGAACAACCAATATAATTCCTTGTATAAGCTTCGCCAACTACGCGACCGCTAATCTGCTCATGGGGAATAACCCACCTAGGGGAATCACCTCCCGACATCTTCCCACGCCGCTGCATGGGGTACATTTACTATGACACCAACAACCCATCCTGAGTTCGAGCTCACCTTCCAGTTGCACAAGTCCATTCGCCGCTCATGGACATCAATTAAATGCGCGGCAACATCGTTCCAATTTCAGGGTTATGCTACACCCTCCTCCATTTCAAGCAGCTCTTTTCCGCCATAACAATCTTCTGCCGCATAATAGCCCATACTTCACATCATACCCGCAGGACCACGACACCCTCTCATAAAAGAAAGCTCAACCACGCTTGCAAATACCAAGCCTCATTACTTCCACCAGCCCACACCTGACCATTCTTAGTCCGACTAACTTTTCCCCTGTCGGGAATAAAATACTGAATCCCTTTGATTACACACTGAGTAAACCTCCCTTCAATTTATTCACTACCCCGACACATGGGCAACCACCCTACCATCACAACAACATTGCGGAATAATCGCTCATAAGCATTATGGAAAACTGTGCCTAGCCTCAAGGCTCTTAGAAGTTTTGTTACTGAGCTGAAACAATAGAATATTCCTCCAAAGTGTGACTACAATAGTCCAATCAACTATACTGGGAAAATCATCCCGCACCACATTTGTAGTGCCATTACAATCCTTCAATTTTTAATTTATAACAGCGCTCGCGTAAGATTGAGTAGGAAGAAATCAAAGGCATAAGCCTCAAAGAAATCGAGCGGCACGAAACATAGATGCATCTATATTCACCGAGGTGTTCGTCCAGTTCCATAAATAAACACATATCCTGCTCGCGAATCATCCATGCGACGCAGGCACACATAAAATACATGCTCAAGTAGGAAATAAGAGCTTATCGGGGATAATCAACCAAATAGATAAATTTCTCTTTTTAACATTTCAGGGAAAATTTAATATTAAATCAATTTTTAAATTCCTTTACCAATTCAAGGTGATTTAAACAATTCAAACTATCAAAGGGTTCACAGTAATCCAAGTATAACATGATTTTGGGTCCTAACTACCCGGACAATAGCATAATAGTAGCTACGCACGGACTCTCATCACCTCGTGCGTACATAGCCCCCACAAATAGGAGCACGTAACCCATTTAACTCACCTATAGGGTAAGTTCCCTCTCACAAGATTAGAAAGGAGACTTACTTCGCTCTGAAGACTCATAACCGGCATTCTACATTCTTCCGAAGGCTTGAACCAACGTACAATGCACAAAAACTAGCCGATTAACGACAAACTAATGAGAATATGCTCAAATAGTTGTTAACAATTCAGATTATACAAATTCCCAAGTCCACTTAGTAAAATGACCAAAATGCCCTCAGGCCCACGTGCTCGGAATCCAAGATTTCTCGAAGATAAAGGTTACCCATGATCTTAGGAACTCAAATATATAATTTTCTCCTAATTCTATACTCAAAATCATGGTCAAATTCGAAGAAATGTAAATTCCCAGGTTTTCCACCAAAAACCCCAAATTTCTATAATTTCCTTGCCTAAATCCATGTATAAACCTTGTATTTAACTCAAAGCTAGCATAAATTACTTACCTCATGACAAGTGATGAAAATGGCACCTCCAAGATTCTCCCCATCGACTCCAATGGAAGAAAAATGGAATTGAAATGAACTCAACCCCGAACTTAAAACATCTCACTGCCAAAGCTGTTTCCGCTTCTGCGACTTTTCGCCGCTTCTGCGGCTTTGGGCAAAAGGAAGCTGACCGCTTTTGCGGTCTTGGGGTCGCTTAAGCGGAACTGCTTCTGCAATTTTCCTTGGACCTGATCCCCTTCCGCTTCTGCGAGCGTTTGACCGCATCTGCGGTCCAAGAACCGCATATATGGTTATGATAGAAGCAGCAAATCTCAAGCCTTCCCAAATTCCACTTTTCGATCCGTTAACCACCCGGAATCCACCCGAGGCCCCCGGGACCCTAACTAATCATACCAACCAGTCCCAAAATACATTACGGACTTGCTCGAGGCCTCAAATCATAACAAACACAGCTAAAACTATGAATTACACCCCGATTCAAGCTTTATGAACTTTGAATTGTCCAACTTCTATTTTCGATGTTTAAACCTATCAAATCACGTTCGATTGACCTCAAATTTTGCACGCAAATCATATTTGACATTAAGGACCCACTCCAACTTTCAAAATTGGATCCCGACCCCGATATCAAAAATTCAACCTCCAGTCAAACTTCTCAAAAACCTTCAAATTTTTATCTTTAGCCAAATGACTTCAAAATGACCTACGGGCCTCCTAATTCACTTTCGATCGCGCTCCCAACTCCAAAATCACCATATGGAGCTATTCCCAGATTTGAAATTCCAAACGGACATCGATAACACTGAAATGTACTTCCAACCAAATTTATGAAATTTCTTCCAAAAATGCTAACTTCCACAATAGGCACCAAAACGCTCCCGGGTCATCCAAAACCCGATCCGGGCATACGCCCAAGTTCAAAATCATCATAGAAACCTGCTGGAACCTTCAGAACTTGTTTCCGAGGTCGTTTGCTCAAAAATCCAATCCTAGTTCATTCTTTCAACCTTAAGCTTTCGAAATGAGAATTCTCTTCCCAAGCCAACTCCGAACTTCCCGAAATTCAATCCCGACCACGCGTACTAGTCATAACACCTGAAGTGAAGCTGCTCATGGCCTCAGATTGCTGAATGACGTGCTAGGGCTCGAAACGATTCGTCGGATCGTTACAGTACTTTTCAATGAACATGTTGAAATGTGGAAAATATTATTGGAACAAAACAAAAGCTATTACATCATAAATAGTCGCGTGAAGGATCCGAACTCTAACTATTTATCTGTGAACAAGAGTTGGAGATGTCTTTTACCATTTATACTACAGTTAATGAATGCGACAACTATTTTTCCACATCAAAATTTTCTAATAATGTTCTCTCTTTGGAAGATGCCACCACTTCAGTACGTACCTTTACTTTTCACCAACTTAGAAACTTACATGTCCGTTTGGTGGAAAAGTAATGATTTTTGGAGGTGATTTTCGTCAAGTACTACTAGTAGTTCCAAAATCAACAAGAGTTGAGACTGTAAATGCTAGCTTGGTTAGATCGTACTTATGGCCTAAAATGGAAAAGATTCAACTAACAAGAAATATGAGAGCAAGGAAAGATCCAGCATTAAGTGATTTTTTGCTTCGCATCGGTAATGGTGAAGAGCATACAATAAAAGATGATTTGGTCCTTCTACCAGAATAATTGGTTATCAAGTCCAATGGTAATATCAGTGGTGAGGATCGCTTAATAAGCGAAATATTTCCATCATTAGATAAAAATGGAAGTTGTGCAAAGTACATGACGGAAAGAGCTATCTTAGCAAGTAGAAATAAATATGTTAATCAACTAAATGAGATGTTGATTGCCAAATTTCCTGGTGAAAGCAAAACATTTATCAGTTTTGACACCAATTGGCCTTCCAATACTTAAATACTTTAACACCAATTGGCCTTCCACCACACAGGTTCGTTGTGAAATTTAATATTTTAAATTAACATTCTATCTACTATTAGTTACATAAAATAAACTTTGAATAGCTTAAGTAATTATACATTACCTCTCATCCGTAACTATTATTTCCCTCATATTTTTTGTTGTCACTACTTATCCCATTACAATGATCAGAATGCAAACTACGTTTGTAAAAATTAGAAAAAATTAATACAACCTACATGTAGCTTACAAAGTAATTATTAAGTATATTAATGAAAAGAGGAAATTACATGTAAGTTTCTAAGTCAGCGAAACAAAAATAAAGTGTCCTTGAAGATCTCAAAATTTTCTAGCTACTAGCATAAAAAATTCTAATACCATCAGGTTAAATTACTGTATGATATTTGTATCGACTGAATGTTGTCTGTTTAATTGGGAAAAAAGAAACTTAGGAGATTTAAATAAATAAATAGAAGAAGGGGCATATTAGTCAAGTTGGAACCACATAATACCCTTTGCAATTTTTGGTGAAATTTTGGTCTGCAAAAACCAGGTCACAACACTGCGTTTGGATTATATCCCGAAAATAGCCATTTCAGTGTGATTTTCTTGGCCAGCTATATCGTCACTTTAATCTTAAATGATAATTAAAACTTAAAGATAGGGATATATACACAAAGAAAGGCATGTAAATATTGGATTTTCTTTCTTCAGTCATGTAAACTCTTTAATGAATAATATTTAAAGTGTGGTGCTGCAGAAAGAAGTTAACAAAACTTAGTAAAACTGAGATAAATTAAACCTGAAAATATGTTCTTTTTACTCTTTCTTTATCATTTTTTTTTATGAAGATATCCTTATTAATTTAAAATTGATCTCCTATTGTATATAGGTTTATTTTGAAAAAAAATGCACCCATCATGTTACTGAGAAGCTTAGATCCATCAAATAACTTATGCAATGATACAAGGATGGTATGTAGAGGTTTTGACAAAAATGTCATGCATGCAGAAATCATGATGGGTCAATGTACTTCCAAACATGTGTTCATTCCCATAATTCAACTTTCGCCTCCGAAAAATGAAGGATATCCTTTTAGATTTATCCGAAAGTAATTTTCAGTACGCTTGTGTTTTGCAATGACAATAAATAAAGCACAAGGGCAAACAATTCCAAATGTTGGACTGTATCTGCCGCAAAATATTTTCTCACGCGAACAGCTTTATGTTGTACTTTCAGGAGGAATATCATTATCCACAACAAAAGTTCTGGTCATGACGGAACAACCAAAGCATCAAAAGGGAACATACACAAAGAACATCGTCTGTCAAGAAGTCTTAGGTAAAAATCATCACAATACATAATTCTATACTATAAGTATATAATTATTTTGTCTAACTAACATGACTAGATTGAACGTTTTTGCAGGTTTAGTTGATGTTGTCCAATCAGTTTGAATTCATAACTTATGCTAATGTAACAATATTTTCCGGCATTGAATGATTGTTGGATTCTATATAATTCTCTCACTAATTAAATTGCATGCTCCTTTATATACATAATTGCCTAAATCATTACGTGCTATTATCAACGTGCAAAGCACGTTCATAGAAACCAGTATATCAAAATATATTTTTAAAATACGGGTAGGTCGGGTCCTAACGGATTGGGTCTGCAGATTTTGGTTGGATCCGGTTATTATTTATTTAAGAAAGACAAATTAGTGATTCCGTTAAACTAAGGGCATAAATGAGCAAGTATTTGACGGAATGGGCATATTTGTGCCAAATTATCAACGACGGGCATATCGATCCTAATTCGTATAGTTCACTGGCACATATGACTATTTTCTGAGTGGTTAACTGTTTTTTAACCATTTTGTCATCCCTAGATATATACAATACCTTTACTTGACTCTAAAAAGAATGTCGATAGTGTAAATGATTATAAAGCTAACAGATAAAAATCAAATGCTTCTGCTTATTGTCCAGATGTAAACCAACATCAACAAACCAATTTAATTTCACAAGTAAGGTCCGGAAATTAGTGGTGTTCAACTTGGTCAATATCTAATTGTGCATTCTAAACACACAATTAGTATGGATGGTAATTGTGCGGTCTAGCAACTTTTCAACCCCGTAAATTAAAAAAAATCCAATATTTTGAAATTTTATATGTGAAATTTGAAACTTCATGACGTAGCTATTTCAATTTTGAGGGCTGAAAAGTGGTTAGTTATGAATTTTATCAAAATTTTCTGTCTGTCAGGCCATAGACAGATCTAGCTTCGTGAGGCCCCTTCCAATAGTCCATAGTATGATCCACATAGGCCCAACCTGTTGATGCTTATAAACTGGAGCTTAAACCAGGCACTGCTAGATTCCCCACTCTATGACTAGCCTAGATTGGGGGGGGG
>MU669429.1:119751-133742 GCA_026770625.1 Nicotiana glauca
GGGGGGGGGTAATTCTTTTTTTGTTTTGTCACTTTCTGAGGTGCCAATTTCAATCACTGTTGGGACATGCATTTTTTAATATTAAAATAATTTACGAACTGGTGTAGAGTATTGTAGAGCAGGGAATGTTGTCAACTATTAAAAATTAAACCTAAGTAATATAAGATGCAGTAGTAATTATTAATCTCATAATCTGTAATCTATCCCTCTGTTAGACATAATTAAATTGCATTTGATCTTACTAATTAAGTTAAAAAATTAATACAGCTGACAAACATATAAAAGTGTAATAACTAAATATTGCTATAGTATAAATAAAATTGATTTAATGCACTATAGAAGAAAATGCAAACTTTCTGTTACATCTTAGATTGGATGAGAGATATCGACTTCTTAAGCTAATGCTAAACCAGAAAAAGTAAACTCCTCTATCCTAATTTAATGGTAGTGAATGTTTCGCGAGAAGGCTCTAAAATTGAAGTTTTGAGATTTTCAAAATTTTATTGGTTAAGTTAAGATATACTCCCTCCTCTCCACAATAAGGTGATCGATCAAACCAGCGGGGACAAATGGGGAAAAAAATGAACAATCAAGAAGATGAAGTTTCAGGAGGTATCATATATGTAACAATACTGATAAAAATTCTAAGTGTTGCTTCAATTCATGAATCATGGTAGTAATTGTAATGATGAAAGGATCTGAAATAACGGAAACCAGCCCATCCAAAATTAACTGATTAGACGTTTTATATCCGAGCGTATTTGGTTGGGCTTGGCCCACGCATGGGTATTATCATTTTTAGGTCAAAATAGCATGGACTAGCTATTTTCGGATTGGTAATCGAAAAATAATCAGAATTTTCGAAGTCATTGAAAAATAGTCATTGTTTTGCTAAAATACGGAAAGTTTCAACATAATATGCGGGATTATCGACCTCCTGCATATAAATTTTTAGAATATTATTATGGAACTCCGGCTCATTATAAAAATCTAGTATAGTATGCTGGAATGTTTTCGGATTTTTAACAGTATTTTTGTTCAGAGGGGTAATTTTTCAAGTAATGTTATGCTATAAATATGGTCGTTGCCGTTATAGGTAGAACGGTATTATATAGAGGTACAATATAACTTAAAAAATTAGTTATGAGAAAATCTTGGCTTTTATATATGAAAGGTTCATATTTTCAAAACGGTACCACCCCTAAGCCCCTACACTATGCTATCTCTATGGGGACAAAATTAATGCAGGGTTCATGGTAGTACTAGTTCTCATGTATGTCCTACTTACCGGTTATTTTCTTCTCTTTAATTATCCTTTGTCATGAAGAGTGATTCGGATCTTATTTCTCATATGTTTCTAACGGTACAGAAATAAATGGAATATACAAAAGGGTAAATGGATTGAGGGATTTAGATAGGCCCCTAATAGAACATAATGAATACACAGAGATTTCATCCGCCAAAATGAATGCATGGTTGATAAATTATATTTGATTGAGTGCAACGGTAGAAAGATTCAGCCATACGAAATAATAATAAGACATTAAAATGTCTATAAAGTTAGACATCATGCTTCGAGATCAGACTTATACACACGTATTCACCTACAAAAAGACGTATATATATAGAGTAAAATATATATTTCAAAAAAAAAAAATATTGTCTTAAGTCAGAACTGATAACATTCAATCACTATGTCTATGTGCAGATACTGAACTTCTCTAGACACAGCCAAAAACTTAACGGTTTGTGTATAATACCAGCAGAAATTAAAACAGAGACTCGGGCTTAGTACTGAATCCAACGACAACAACAACAACAGAGTATATTCCCACTTAGTGAAGTTTGGGGAAGGTTCCTTGCCCTGGATAGCGAAGCTTTTTCCAAATACATCATCGGCATCCTTCCCTCCAAGAACTTTCCGCTTTGCTTTTGGTACGGAATCCAAAATCATGAATTCGTGGCTACTATTGGGAAAAAACTTAGATGTACGTAGAAGAACACGTGGCTGGACAGAATGTTACGCGATATCAATCTACTAAAGTTATCAGCAGTTAAGACACGTTATGGCAATATACGAACAAAAACCTGTAAGGAGTCGTTTGGTTGGAATATGAGTTATACCGGTATAAGTTATAATGGGATAAGTTATGCTGAGATTAATTGTGCTGGGATTGTTGTTTATTCATTGTTTGGTATGTTGTATTAAGAATGACAATTGAATAATTTATAAGAGGAAGGTATAAGTTATACCGGTGCTAATTACCCCACCATCTGTGAGGTATAAGTTATACCGGTGTTAAAATTAACACCGGTATAACTTATACCTGATTTGCTAACCAAACAGAGTATTAAGATGATATTAATTCTTATACCACCCTTATACCTCATACCAAACGACCCCTAAAGGTATAATTTTGCCGAAGGCTATGGCTGTAACGTCACGAAAGAGGAGAGTGAAAGTAATGTCCAACGCCCCACGGACCATGCCTTAGCCCCTTAACTGGCAAGTGAAAGGCATTTTGTAACGCCCGCTGACGCTGTCTTTTCTCCTAGCCTTAATTTATGGCTGTTAATAACTGTATCCAATACGTTCAAACCTTATCACGTTCTCATTTTCAGCCTTAAATTCACCGGAATGGTAAGTGGCCATATGCTCGGTAAGTTCCATATCCAATACAAGTGTGTCACAAAGTACCAGTATCAAATATTGCTATTTTTTTTTATTTAGACGTTTGGCCGTATGTTTTGAAAGTTTTTTTTCTAATAAAAGGAAAAAGAAAAATTAAAATATGTGTTTATTTATTGAATCACTTTAGCTTTTGGGAGATCATGAAAACTAAAATTTTAAATCAGAAATATAGCTTAAGACCTCTTTTTGGACCAAATCATGACCATTTGGGATTTTTTAGCTGATAAAAAGAAGAAAAATGACTTATTAATTCATGTCCAAACATATTATTAATTTCAAATCAAACTTCATCCACATCAATTTTTTCAAAAAATATTTGGGAGTCCATGTCCAAACAGCTCTTATGTATCACGAATCACGATGAATAACAGCTACATTAAAAATTATGGTCCTGCCGTCAATGAAGCTAAATAAAATATTTAGAAAGTAAGGTTCTACTTCTAGATAGAGGAAACAAAAATATTAGACAATGACAGAATTACTCAATATTTGTGTTGATACAAAATCGTAGTATTAACCGAGGTATATACAAGTTTGCACACTACCTTCACACCCAAAAAAAAAAAAAAAAGAGTTCGCATAAAATATCACACTAGTACCATCTGATGAGGAAGAAGAATTCAAGTAAAAATTAAAATTACCTCTGCAAGCATCGTCGTTAATTAGATCAAAAACAAAAGTAGGATAAATTATAGTACAATGAATTCAACCTCAATAGCAAGAGTGTATGACTACTGTCTACTGAACAGAAGTAGCTAATAAGTTGAGGAAACTCAGCCCCAGATATTACACAAATACAGAGTTGCAAAGGTCAAAAGTTAGGATTTTACATATACCAAAAAGTTACATATGAGAATATAGAGACGGATAACGATAGATACACTAACATATTCAAATAAGTGTGTAATTACTAATTTGGATTTACCATTAGTAAATTAATAGACTTTCTTGGTAAATAAGCTTTTGATATTAAATAAATTACTACTGCCACGTACCCCTTCACTGCTCCCCGCGACACCATCCCGATCACCACCGTCCCCGGCGGCAGCCGCGGCGACACTAATGGCACTGTTTTCATCACTTCTGCAACCTAACTGATTCCTGTATCCAATGCACATAGGAACATTCAAGTTCAAGACTCTAGATTTAGGTCCACCGCCGGACGCCGCCGCTGACGACACTTTCCGGCGGTCATCAACGCCTTCTTTTTTAACTACATTTTTGTTGATGCTGCTTTTATTTCGAGGGGCTTCTTTTCTGAGTGCTTTTTCAGCAGTTTTCACGAGGTTATCGGAGCTCCGGCTACCGGATCCTGGTCCAACATTCCGGTGGAGCTGCCAAACTGGGCTACTGCGGCCCAAATGAACCCCACCACGGCTAGGACTACTGGGCCATTTTCTTGACTTGGATTCACCGGCTGAGTTACTCCGGGAACACGGAGCACTACTCACCTTTCGGTTCGCCAAACCGGATCCACCCGTAACCCGAGGCCTACTTCCGCCGATTCCAGCGGATCTACTCCTCGAAAAGGGCCAAATATTGATATTTAGCTCAGCCCCCGTACTCACCCCATTGCTTCCACCTACAACTTTCTTCTCTTTCCTCTTCTCCTTCTCCTTCTTCTTTACATCATTACTCTCTAATTTCTTCTCGGTTTTTTTGAAAATGTCCTTCCAACGCTTTGATGACGTAAAAGAACCGCCGCCTGCCGACGTGTTGATTATCGACGCAGAGAGTTCTGTTTCTGGTTCGAGTCGACCAGACCCGGACGGTTCAGGCTCCGTTTTATGGTGTGAAGAAGTATTAGTCCCATTTGCTTCAAGTGGGTCCTCCGCAGAAGGGCACTGGAGAAGGTCTAAAGGAAGAAGGACGCCATCGGAGAAGAGCTCGTCGGCAGAGAGTTGGTTGGGCTGAGGAAAAGACGGGTTTCGGACCATCCAAAACTCGAATTCGGGCGAATGGTTAGAGTCACAGCTTCTCCTTCTTCCACTGTTGCATGGTGTAAGCCTTTCAGGCAGCTTCTGAACCTTAACTTCTACCTCTTCCATTCTTTACTTTCCAGAGAGAGAACAAAAAAAGACTCTTTCTTTATATGCTTTTGAGCTTTTCTTTCTGTTCCTACGAGGAAAGTAAAAGAGGAGAGATTGATGGGCTGGGGTAGGGTTTGAGGGGGGGAGGGGGGGGGGGCCTACATGCAATAAAGAAATGAAGAGATGAGTAATAAAGAGGCCAGGGAGAGATGAAACTTGTAAATAAGGTTGGTTGAGTTTGCATTTGGGTTGGATGAACACAAGAAGTTAATAAAGGGGTAGAAATCTTATCACTTTACCTTGAAAATTGACAAAGTTTTCACATAGGTATATGAGAACCTTGACAGAGATTGTTCTTTATTAGAAGTTGTATACAGTGTAATGGTTGTAACTTGTAACCCTTTAGTATTCCATAATTTATGTTTTACCTAGGTAAAATATCTAAGAGCTAAAATAATACTCACCTCGTTTTAATATATGTAAACCTGTTTGATTGGTTACGAAATTTTAAAAAAAAAATTTTAAAATTTATGGTCATAAACAAGTCAAAAAGGGTCTAGAGTATTTATGTTATTATAAAAAAAGAATTACAAGACAATACACTTGGTTTCACACTATAATAAAAAATAGCTCATATTTTTAAGTTTTACCCGACCTAGCCCATATTGTACATATTTTGAAAGCACTAGTAAATTCAAAAAATAATTCTTACAATCATTGCTTCTAAAAGTTATGGAGTTAAATCTACGTTCTCACAAATATTACTTTTACTCTCTTTTCTTTTCACATATTCTACACATGCTTCAAGGGATTGTCCGTCATCACTGCTTCTTCCCTGTGTCGTCTGGTTGCAATGTAAGAGCATTGAAGATTCATCATTCCACTATTGAAGGCCATTCAAAGTTTCGCTTTTAAAAATAAGATTTTTGAAGTTATTAGTTGTTTGGATTGGGTATTGTTCCAATTGATTAAAAATATCATGACCAAGAGTTCAAAATTTAAATTTGAAGTAATTAGGAGTAGATTTGAGCAATATTTGAGTTAAATTTAAAAAAAACGCAAGAAGAAGACGAAGTCAGTTTTTTGTATAATTATGTCTAATCTCGTATAATAATGTATATGAGTGTATAAACACAGCTTATACACTATTATACACTTTTATACACCTTTATACAAGCGTATGTAGACGGACTTCTTCCACAATTTTCAGTTGCAATTCTTGTTCAAAATCGGTCCAAATCTCCATTAAATGACTTCAAATTTTATATACAACCTCCTTATACTATTTCTAACAATTCTAGATAATACCCACTCCAAATTTCTCACAAAATCAAATTCGAAATCTCAACCCACATATTTAAGCTTGTTAAAAATCTAATTTTTACCGTCCAGATAGATTTGGTTTGTTGAAATATTTGGGTTACAATTACTAATTCGAAAATTAACTTAGAAGTTTAAGCAATAATTTTAAAAAATTAAATAGTAATTTTAAAAACCTATTGGAGTTGGATATTGAATCTTAGCCTATTATTTTTGGATTAATTGGTTGTAAATTAAAATATGAGCTATAAAATTAAAAAGTAGGGATCCCAGTTGTTCTTATATGAAATTTAAAGCTTCTCATTAAAGGTAATAAAATTATAAATTTAAGCTAAGTCATTACCAAAGTTAAAAAAAGGGTCATTCTTTTTTAAACGGACAAAAAAAAAAAAATTAAATTCACATAAACTGAAACAGCAGAAATAGTATTTAATTGGGCCATAATATCAATCTCCTCTAGATTAAAAGGTTAATTATCATACCACCTAAAGATATTTATATATAATCGTTCATAAAAATATTAAATTAGTACGTTAAAAAACAAAGCTTATTAGCTATTGCAATATGTTAATTTAAGTATTAAAAATTTATTACACTATAGATTAAGACCTTAAATTGATTAATAGCTTGTTTGCCAGCAAAAATTAGCTTATTTTGAGAAGTGTTTTTTTTCAAAAGTATTTTTTTCAAAAGTATTTTTGGTGAGAAACAGTTTATGTTTGGTTAATTAATTTGAAAAGCACTTATGAGCAGCAATTAGTATTTGGCCAAACTTTAAAAAAATTACTTCTAAGTGTATTTTTCTCAAAAGTGCTTCCTTTTTTCTGCTTCTCTAAAAATATTTCCGCTTCTCCTCAAAAGCATTTTTTTCCCTTCCAAAAATTTGGTCAAATACCTTAATTTTTTGCAAAAAAAAAAATACTTTTGACCAAACACGCTATAACCCAATGAATTTTCAATTTTCACTAATAAGTTCATGCCACCATATTTTTGGTCAAAGTCTCGAGATAGGACTAGAAAGAGCGAAAAGGAAGGTGAATAGAAATGAAAGTTTGACCTGATACAAAGTCAATTTTATTATAGGGCACGATGGCCTAGGAGATTGTCACATTAAAGTGGTCAACATAATATAATTTTAAGGGATGCTAGTACATGATTTAGATATTAGTATTAACATGATTTAGGTCCTATTACATGAACATCGGCGGGGAGGAAGCCAAGGGGAGTAACTCCTAAGTCCTATTGAATCTCACAAATGAGGAATGATAGACGCAATTTGATATTCTAATTGGTCCAATAATATTTTAAGGTAAAAAATAAGAAAAACATGGCATGGAAAAAGGAAAAAAAAAGATGGAATTTTAAGCTAGTAATTGCAATATATCATTATAATCTTTACTATCTTATGGATGTAAAAGTAATTTATTTTTTTAAAATTATAAACTACTTACTTATTATATGTGTATTTTAAAATGGTAAGTAGATTGTGCTTTCACATGCTGCCAACATATTTAATTGTTACGTTGAATACCAACAGTTAGTGGAAACATACGTAAGAATTTATCAAAACTGGAATAATGAGCTGCTCTTCCTTTGTTGCTGCCCTAGTCTCTTAAGATACCAAATACAATGAATTTTTTGCATTATCTGTGTTTTTTAGAGTACAAAATTTTAATGCAAGATTAGGAATAAAACCAAATGGTCTATTCATGATAATTATTATTGGTTAGTTTTTCTTGTACCTTGATATATTTATAATCAACATCAACGTATATACATATAAGTGTTGGCAATTTCAATCCGAAATTTAAATACATATGATTGTTTATCGTGATTAAATTGTTTTGGTATCTTATATGAAATTCGACCATCCCCACCCCGACCTCCGATGTTTGACCCTAACCATACCCTAAAACTTGAGAGTACAAGTCTGTGTATCCTTTGTTTTTTATCTTTAATTTATTTTTCTTGGTGTGGCCTCTGCCCATTCAAGCAATCTAGCTTCTTTCACTGTCATTCGTCATGGACAAACAATGAAGAGTATACATGTTTACTCCAAATATCGAGTAGCAACTATACTTGTAATATGGTTTTAAGGATACATAATTTTATTTAATATCAATTGATTAATTTAGAGATAAGTGATGAAATTGACATGAATATAAAACAAACCGATGTTTGGACAGTTTCCTCGAGCTGATGAACCCTCGAGAGTAGTAAAGCAAGAACACTTGAAAAACGATAGTTAAAGAGTAGTAAGCTGATGAACAGAAGAAAAAAAATATTATATTGCCTTATCTGTATGAGTGTGAGAGCCTTTACAAATGATGGGGACCCTCTTTATATACTAGAGAAATCCGGGACATTTGCATCTATACCCGCTTTTTGGATCACGTTTTAACTTGTGTCTGCTTTACAAAATAAATTGCAAGCGTACCTACTTTTTCACGTAACTTCAGCATACGGGGCTGAAGTAATAAAGGCAATCACGCAAAACTCCAGTATTCTAGTAGACGGGACTGAAGTAGCAAGTGTAATGAAGTTTTTGTTTTGTAACTGGCGAACTTCAGCTCTAGATCTGAAGTTTTTGTTTTGTAACTGGCGAACTTCAGCTCTAGAGCGGAAGTCTAGAGCTGAAGTTTTTATTTTTTATAACTGGCGAACTTCGGCTCTAGAGCAGAAGTTTTTGTTTTGTAACCCGGAAACTTCAGCCTTCTTAGAATTGTGTATGGATTGATTATCATCGTAGTCGCTCTCACTATTATAAAAGGATTCTGTTAACTGAATTTGGTCGAAGGAGCGCTCCATATGAATGATTTCCTTCAGCCATCAGTAACTAAGTTCTTTAGCCATAGTTATATCAATTATTTGTTGTAAATTTAGTAGAGATTACATGTTTTGAATGACTAAATTCTCTAATATGTTGTAACATATGAATTCATTAGGTCCTCATGCTTCAAAGGCAAGGAGCCAACCTATTTCTTTTTAGGAAGCAACCTCTTCCCTCCCCTCTCCTGTGGGTTCACCCCTGAGTCTAATGCCTTAACGGCCTTTTAAGCGCCTCTCACAACAGACTCGACACCAATGGGGCGGGATTGGTCATCTTCTAGTTGCAGGAGAAAACAAGAAAAAAGCTTAAAAGCTTTGAATTTCTTCTAATGGAACTATCGGATTGAGGACGGATATAACTTTGAGGAGGAGAAGGAGGAGGAGAAAGGACTGAAGTTGTTTAAAAACTAGGTACAAGTTAAAACTTTAAAAAAAATGAATATAGGTTAGATGGGGGCGACCAAATAGAGCGCCCCGTGCAATTTTTACGAGAAATCCTAATTAGGGCACAATTCTAATTACGGAAGTAAATCACATGATTGACACAAATAACCGCTCTTGGTTTGATCCATTCCAAGATTTCCGCCGTGGTCTCCGACCGATTACGAACACCTCTCCCCTGCCTTTATTGCGCTCTGTTCGAAGCTAATCACATTTGGTCTCGATTGTCGGGGATCTCGTCTCGACAGGTATCTCGATCTCCGAACTCAGTATCTTGTCTTCGTACTAGGGCCTGATCTATTACGGGGCTGACCCTCGATGCAGTTCTCCGATCTCGAAATAATGGCAAAATTGTGCAAGCCCGTTTTTACCCGAATACAATACACTGAATCACTAATTTTGTTTAATAAAATTACCACTTATTACCATTTGAATGATGAGTATATTCCAAATTGGAGGAATTTCAGCTTGCAATAATGTGTGTGATTCTTCATTATTATGTTGAAGATAAACTAAGAGGAAAATGAATGAACCGAAACCAATAGATGGTAAATTGAAAAAAGTGTTTTAGCAAAGGCTGTGTAAGGTTGCTTTCCTTTGCTATTGGAGAATGGATAAATCATGTCATTGTTGGAGAAAAGGGGATCGTTTCATCATATGCTTTAACTGTTACTGTTCAACTTTCACTTTCAAACAACCCCTTTCAGTTACATGCTATTATTAATTTATAATTCCCCTTGCCGTAATATTTGTGAATTTGAATCTAATATAAGAAAATAATTATTCAAATGCAGTTTTTATAAGTACACACTTAACATAAAATTGTAAATTCGTATTCAATGTCGACAGAAAAAGGAGATCCTCTTTTGTTTTTATAATTGAGAAGAACGAAAAGAAAATTGGAAAAGGAAAAAGCTGAGGTGAAAAATGTTACTACTAGGATGGAAAACATGATAGCGTTGACATTCGAGCTTCATTATTGTGTTTTCTTTTTAATAATACAATAATTTCTCATCTCACACGTTGATTGCAACTCTGGTAGTGCTAGTCACAAGCTAAATTGATTTACACCAATAATAAAATAAAAAAAGATTATATTGTCAGCATATATGATTTAAATTATTTTAAGTTATGTAATTTAAATATAAAATGGAAAGAATGAGACTAAGTGCATAAAATGCTAAATAAAATGTCCAAATTATGACAGCTCTTGTGGGGGCAACCCAGGAAAGATGAGTACTATTTCTGTGGAATTAAAATCTTTTAAGTGTGAGTAGGGACCTAATCTAAACAGCGATATGTTTTGTTAATGGCGTTTGTTTTTGTGGGCAAAAATAATTGGACTCATGTGCAAAGGCCAAAAATACCATCATTTTTAATCAATTAATATCCATTTATTGCGTCTCGGGTCCAATTCCACAAGCAGTCCATGCTTGATAGCAACTGCCACGTGCCACAATTATTGGCTTTCTTTTCTTGGGCGAGGTGCACAAATAGCCACTAACGGTTCATGTCTTTATTTTAAAATCAGTATTTTAAATATCTTTAGTCTTTAGCCACTAGTTTAATAAATTTTAACTGCCCGACCGAAAATACCCTTCTGCTCATTTCCTTAAATTCAGGACTTCAGGACTACATGCCCTTAACTTTTGAACTTGAAACTCTAAGTTCAGGATTTCAAGACTACATGTCCTTAACTTTTTAACCTGTAACTCTAAGTTCAGGACTATATGTCCTTAACTTTTGAACTTGGAACTCTAAGTTCAAGATTTCAAGGCTACATGCCCTTAACTTTTGAACTTGAAACTCTAAGTTCAGGATTTCAAGACTACATGTCCTTAACTTTTTAACCTGTAACTCTAAGTTCAGGACTATATGTCCTTAACTTTTGAACTTGGAACTCTAAGTTCAAGATTTCAAGGCTACATGCCCTTAACTTTTGAACTTGGAACTCAAACTTCAAGACCAAGTGTCCTTAGCTTTTGAACTTGTAACTGTAAGTTAAGTACTGTTTGTCCTTAACTTTTGAATGTGTAACTGTAAGTTAAGGATTGTCTGTCCTTAACTTTTGAACTTGAAAATCAAAGCTAAGGATCTATTGTCCTTAACTTTTGAACTTGTAACTGTAAGTTAATGACTGACTGTTGAACGTGTAACAGTAAGTTAAGTACTTTGAACTTGGAAATCAAAAGTTATTCACTTGAAATTTTGATAAGTAGTCTGTAGTACCATTCTTAATTAAAGCTATACAATTCTGCATACAGTCGAGGATTAATTATTTTATTGTGTCTTGGTACTTTATTTTATTTCCCAAGTGCATTGACTTTCTAGATCATTTTGAAAATTTTAGTAAATCTGCACTCTTTTATTACTATTAAATCCATGAATAAGAAAATGTAGTGGGTGGTAACAGAATGATATTAAAATTAATAGCCACTACCATTATGGTAGATGATGGTAGTGAAGCGTACATCATCCATCCCCGAGGGTTTGGGAAGAAAAGCAAGGGAATTAAGGGTAAAAATATCTTTTCATATTAATTTTAATAGGGTAGTGGTTATTTTTGCTCAACATTAAAATTGCTGGATAAAAAATAAATACCACCTTAAATAATGGCTACCCCATACCATTTCTACTCTTTTCTTTCTTCATATTCTGTTGTTTTGCTCTAAACCTTTAACCCATCACACTCATAATTCATTTCCCTCAATTTTCGTTCTTTTTTTGGGTACTTTTCTTCTTTTACAAATATGCTATTTGTGTTGTTCGCTACTGTGTTAATACACAAAATTAGAAATCTGTTAGAAGAATAAGAGAAAGTAGAAAGCATTAAAGAATAAGAAATATTCCGAGTCCACAATTTGCTTGTGCGTCCTTAAGGAATTTTAACCCCCTCACACGTTGTCAAGGTAATGGATTAAATCCTCCCAGCATGAAACGGAATAAACCTTCCTGCAATAGTGGCAATACAAACTGCAGGATACCTACGAACTCAAAGAACGAAGCAAAATCACACTTATGAATTTGAGAGAGAGAAACTACGAATTAAAATGCTGTATTTTCAGAAAGAAGGAAGTTCTGTAATATTTTTGGTGTGTTAAAAACGAAGCCATACCTTAGAATTTATAGGCAATTATTGGAAGAGGTGTGATGTTTGTTCTGGAAAAGGTGTCTGTTCAGAAGTTTATGCGTCCTGCCGCGGTTACGCCAGGACCGCGACCAAACTAGCCTTCTAAATTTGC
The DNA here is from genome assembly GCA_026770625.1 of Nicotiana glauca. Classification (NCBI taxonomy): domain Eukaryota; kingdom Viridiplantae; phylum Streptophyta; class Magnoliopsida; order Solanales; family Solanaceae; genus Nicotiana; species Nicotiana glauca. The sequence continues at coordinate 132,306 of MU669429.1, forward strand.
AGCAGTGTTCTGGCGCGGTCCTACTGCGGTTATGCCAGGACCATGGCCAGACTATCCTTCTGAATCTTCAGCAGTGATCTAGCATTTAATTAATTATTAAATAATTAATGAAATAAATTTTATCCAAAAATAATCTTATCGACCGATCATTTGACAATCCAAATCCAAAGCCGAAACCGAAGCCGAGCCGAGCGAGCGAGCGATGACGGCGCGAGGGTTCATTCTCTTCAACTCATTTTAAGAACTTTAAGAAGTGATTCTATATATAAGCACACAAATATAGTTGCCCCTCACCAATGAGGGACAAAGCGCAAGTCAAAAGCTCACTTTATTCAAATTTTCATTTCCCTCCATTTTATTTTCCACCATTTTTAATTAACACTCTTAGACTTTAAGGCTCAATGTTTAAAGTCTTTGAAGCCTAATGCCTTTAAAGTCCAACAATCCCCACATGAATGGGAATGGCTGTAACAAGAATGATCATAGATGAAACTGTGTGATTTGCAAGTAAGGATTAATCGCATCTGCATAAGTAGGTTTCCCTTTGAACTTTCCTTAGTGAACATATGTCGGATATACTCGGTCAATTAGTAGATTTGATATCTTTGAACTGTCGAACTTTAGTGTATATCTAGACAACCATATGTCACACAACCAACCCTTAACCGTCTTTTGGTTCTCATTGTTGTGTTCGTTTCAGCCATGAACACCGTCTGGTTTCATAAGTTTGTAGAGAATTGGCCTTACAGAATTCTCATTGAAGCGACTTCCACTTCACACTTACATAGGTAATTCCTTAACGTGTAATCATTTTGATTGACACTATTTGATAAATATCACATCAAATTTAGGTAATCATTAAAGAACGTGTAAAGTTCTATCCTTGTTATTGAACATTGTCTTCATCACAAGAAGGGACCAAAGATTTTACTTTGACAATGTTGAACAGGTCAAACACGACTTTGTTTGAGCTCCTTGTACCTAGATCTTGGAAAATCCAAAATTCTAGGTAGAGTTACCGCTATGTTGACTTGTCCTCGGCCATATTCCTATTCCCTTAGATGATTTCTCAACTCCCTCTCTAGTTAAGCCTTTTGTAAGCAGATCTGCCACATTATCCTTTGATCTTGCATAATCAATAGTGATAATTTCACTAGAAATTAGTTATCTAGTGGTGTTATGTCTTCGTCGTATATGACGAGACTTTCCGTTATACATAACGCTCCCTGCTCGTCCTATTGCAGCCTCACTATCGCAATGTATGCAAATAGGAGCCAAAGGTTTTGGCCAGAACGGAATGTCTTCTAAGAAATTTCGAAGCCATTCAGCTTCATCACTGGCTTTATCCAAAGCTATAAACTCTGATTCCATTGTAGAGCGAGCGATGCACGTTTGTTTGGAAGACTTCCAAGATACTGCTCCTCCACCAACAGTAAA
>MU669431.1:6845-55041 GCA_026770625.1 Nicotiana glauca
CATCACTTTGTTCAATTCCCGGTAATCAATGCACATCCTCATCGATCCATCCTTTTTCTTCACAAATAACACCGGCGCACCCCAAGAAGAAACACTAGGCCTGATAAAACCCTTCTCTAGCAAGTCTTGCAACTGGTCCTTTAACTCCTTTAACTCTGGCGGGGCCATGCGATACGGCGGAATGGAAATGGGCAGAGTGCCCAGAGCCAGATCAATAGAGAAATCAATATCCCTGTCGGGCGGCTTACCCGACGGGTCTGAAGGGAAAACCTCGAGGAACTCCCGAACAATAGGAACAGAATCAATAGAAGGAACATATGTGCGAGAATCGCGAACATACACCAGATAAGCTAAACACCCCTTCTCGACCATACGTCGAGCCTTCACATATGAAATAACACTGCGGGTGGCATGCCCTAGGGTCCGTCTCCATTCCAATCGGGGAAAATCTTGCAAAGCCAAGGTCACGATCTTGGCGTGACAATCTAAGATAGCATGATACGGGGAAAACCAATCAATCCCTAATATAACATCAAAATCCACCATGTCTAAGAGCAATAAATCAACACGGGTCTTATGACCCTCAAACACTACCACACAGGATCGATGAAATCGGTCGACCACTATAGAATCACCCACTGGTGTAGATACATAAACAGGAATACCCAAAGCATTACTAGGCATAGCCAGGTAGGGTGCAAAATAGGACGACACATATAAATACGTAGACCCAAGGTGAAATAGCACTGAAGCATCCCTATCACAGACCAGAATAGTACCTATAATGACTGTATCTGAAGACTCAGCCTCTGGCCTAGCTGGAAGAGCATAACACCGGGGCTGGGCCCTACCTCCCTGAACCATCTATCTGGGACGATCGGCTGCTGGCTGGCCTCTACCTCTGGTGGTCCGAGCTCTACCTCTATGATCTCTACCTCCACCTCTATGGCCTCTACCCCCGCCTCTAGCTGGCTGGGCGGTCTGTAGATCACCTGATGCCTGTATCATAGGATGAGGACCCTGCTGCTGTGACTGAGCACCCCTCCACCTCGGGAAAGCTCTCTTGATGTGACCATACTCACCACACTCATAGCACATGCCTGAATGCTGCAGCTGAGAAGACTGTGACTGAGCCTGTCGACCTGAATGTCCACCCCGAAAACTCTGAAATGGTAGGGCACTAATGGGTGCTGATGGGGAACTATGAAGCTGTTGGTCACAATAATGCGACTGAAAACCAATGAGAGACCTGTAGTGCTGACTAAGAGGGCCTCGGAGGATGGCCTCTATCATAAGAATCTCTACCTCCTGACGAGGTACCACTGAACCTACCTGCATGACGGGGCCTTTTATCTGACCCATGACCACCTCCCCGTGCAAGAGCCATCTCAACCCTACGGGCCACATTGGCTGCCTCCTAAAAAGAAATCTTACTACCGGCTCCCATAGCCATCTGGAGACAGATCGGCTGAATCAATCCATCAATAAACCTCCGCACCCTCTCTCGCTCTGTGGGGAGTATAACAATAGCATGGCGTGACAGATTGATGAACCGAGTCTCATACTGCGTGACTGTCATAGAGCCTTGATGGAGGCGCTCGAACTGCCTACGAAGAGCATGCCGCTGAGTAACTGGGAGAAACTTCTCCAAAAATAACTCTGCAAACTGGTCCCAAGTCAATGATGGTGACCCTGCTGGTCTGGATAAACAATAGTCCCTCCACCAAGTCTTGGCAGATCCTGCTAGTCGAAAGGTGGTGAAGTCGACCCCATTGGTCTCCACAATACCCATAGTCTGAAGGATCTCATGGCAACTAAATAGGAAATCTTGTGGATCCTCTGAAGAAGTACCATTGAATGTGGTGGTGAAGAGCTTGGAGAATCTATCAAGCCTCCACAAAGCATCTGATGACATAGCCCCTCCATCGCCGACCTGGGTCACAATACCTAGCTGAACTGCCACAGTTGGCTGAACCACTGGAACATGAGCCTGGGGAGCTACCTGCTCCGGAGTACGTGTAGCAACAGTCTGAACTCCTCCTCTAGCCTGGGAAGTGGCAGGTGCTACTAGAAGCAAACCCGCTCTAGTGACGCTCTTCATAAAGCCTGCCAGTTTGACCAAAGTGTCCTGAAGATCTGGGGTGGCCATGAACCCTCCTGGGACCTGAGCTGGGCCCACCAGAGCTGTTGGGGCTGGAACCTCCTCATCATAGTCAATAAGAGGCTCCACTTCTGGGACTGCTGCCCGGGGCTGAGCTCTGCCCCTGCCTCAGCCTCTGGCACGACTTCGGCCTCTGCCCCTCATAGGAACTACCGCTGGGGGCTCGAGCTACTGCGCGGTAGAAGAGGAAGCACGTGTTCTCGCCATCTGTGAAAGAATAGATTAGAAAGACAATCAGTATTTGAGAAACAAAATCACACGACAAGAAAGAACAAAAGTGAGATTTTCCTAACTCCGTAGCCTCTTGGGGATAAATACAGATGTCTACGTACCGATCCCTTAGACTCTACCAAGTTCGTCTGTGAGTAGCGAGACCTATGTAACCTAGCGCTCTGATACCAACTTGTCACGACCCGGATTTCCCACCATCGGGGGTCGTGATAACGCCTACCATCGGAGCTGGGCAAGCCAAGTAGTTAAAAAAATTTCTGATAACATCTCAATAATAATAATAAACGAGTCATTTAAAATAAAGCGGAAGTCTTAAAAACATAGATATCTGAAAACCAAATGCGAAAGTTTAACATTTCTCTACCGAAGACTGGTGTCACTAACTCACGAACTACTAAAGAGTGCCAAAAACAAGTCTGATAGAAGTACATCAATGTTTGTCTCTGTACAAGGAAAACAAACTAATAACATAGAAGGGACTCCGGCCTGAGAACGTCAGCTAGGATACCTCGAAAGTCCCTGGACTGAAGTCAGCTCCCGATCAAACCCTACTGTTGAGGCCCAAAAGTTGCTCATGAATATGTGCAAAAAGATGTACAGAGTATAGCATCAGCACACTCGACCCCATATGCTGGTAAATGCCTAGCCTAACCCCGGCGAAGTAGTGACGAGGCTAGACCAGACTACCAGATAAACCTGTGCAGTTATGAAATATATTCAGAAAATAAACAGGAAATAAAGAGTTATAAAAGGAGGGCAAAACATGCTGTGGGGAGACAACAGTTAAAACATGAAATCTAAACTTAAAGGATAGAACAACCAACAGAAACTTAAATCTGGAATAAACACAATTAAATTATAGTTTGTTGCGGCGTGCAACCCGATCCGATCACATACAATAGTGTTGCGGCGTGCAACCCGATCCTCAATCATCACTGTTGCGACGTGCAACCCGAACCACAAATACACAGTGTTGTTGCGGCGTGCAACCCCATCCTCAATTATATAGTGGTGTTGCGGCGTGCAACCCGATCCTCAATTATATAGTGTTGTTGCGGTGTGCAACCCGATCCATATATAAAACAACCAAACCTCACCCAATCAACAATCGCAAGTAAGGGTTAAGGGAGGGGTAACAACTAGTGACAACAACCCCGCCAAGAGAAATATAACAATGCAACTAAATCCCGGCAAGGGAGAAAATCAACAAAACCAATAACACGTCCCGGCAAGGGAGTAATCATCAACTCTTTCACTTTTTACACTTCTTACTGTAATTCACCTTAACATTTGAGCCATCGCTCTACTCCTATTCCCTCAAGCCAAAGTTAGACCAAACACTTACCTCAAATGCTCCAAAAATCAACTCAAGCCTCTACTGTAGCTTTGCCCCTCTAATTCGGCTCCAACTCAGTCAAATCTATGAAATAATGACCTTAAAATATTAATAATAGCTAAACAAACTAAACCCAATGCCTGAATATGAATTCTCAACCTTTCTTCCAAAAATTCCAAAATCGACCCTGGGCCCGCTTGGTCAAAACACGAGGTTCGAAACAATTCCATGTCACCCATTCCCCCACGAGCCCGAATATACAATTTTATTTTCAAATTCGACCCCAAAACGAGGTCTAAATCGAAGAAAATCGAAAAACCCTAACTCTACCCTTTTCCCCCAATTTCCACCCTAATCTATGTGATTTAAGCTTGGAAACCTACTAATTAATGAAGGATAATGAAGTAAATAAGTAGGAAATTACTTATCCAAGTTGTCTTGAAGAATGGGGCTTCAATGGCTTCCTAAAGCTTGGGAGAGAAGAGAGCTCGTGAGTATTTTTGAGAAAAACCCGTATGTACTGTTCTATTTTTTTTTTAAATCACTGGGGGATTTTACTCAATGCGTTCGCGACATTGGGGTCGCGTTCGCGATGAAGGGGAAGCTGGGTGCATCGTGTTCGCGATTAGGGTGATGCGAACGCGAAGGGAAAACTGGTAGGGGGGTCCTGGGTTGGCTTACGCGAAAGCACAAGAGAGGATGCGATCGCATTTGAGGAAAGGCTGGAACTTCACGAACGCGGGGGCTGTTCCACGAATGCGTAGAAGAGAAGGACCAAAGGTATGTGAACACGGGATCAGTCCGCGATCACGAAGAAGAAATTGCTTGGCAAAAATTGCAGAAAAATCTGCTACACCTCCTAAGTCCAAAACTACCCCGAACACCTCCGAAAACACTCCCGAACCCTCGGGGCTCCTAACCAATCGCACACACTAACTGAACAACCTTATACGAACTTAACCGAGCGATCAAATCGTCAAAACAATATCAAAATCATCATTTTTCATTCTAACTTCATAAAGTTCAAATTTTTGATATTTAGGTCCGAAACACGTCAAATGACGTCTGATTTCGACCAAATTTCACAGAAAGCACTTAAACCATATATACGACTTGTACCGGGCATCGGAACCAAAATACGAGCCTGATTCCATAGTCTTTTAATCAATTATCATTTCCATTTTTCTTAATAATTTCAGAAGAATAATTTCACTGAAAAATTCTTTTCTCGGGCTCTAGACCTCGGAATTCGACTCCAGGCATATGCCCAAGTCTCATATTTTTCTACGGATCCTTCGGAACTGTCAAATCACGGGCCCGGATCCGTTTACCAAAAATATTGACCAAAGTCAACTTTAATCATTTTAAAGCCATATTTTGAAAATTTTCACAGAATTTAACATATAATCTTTTCGGCTATGCGCCCGGACTGTGCACGCAAATCGAGGGAAGTAAAAATGAGGTTTTCAAGGCCTCGGAAGCACAAAATAAAAGAGAAAACAGGTGATGACCCTTTGGGTCGTCACAACCTCTTCTCGTGTATTCCACAACCAGCCTCTCACACCTCTTTATCGGGGCATCTGGGCTCCTTATATGTACATGCCCGAACCATCTGCGCCTTGCTTCCCGCATCCTATCATCAATGGGAGCCACGCACACCTTCTCCCGAATATCATCATTCCTAATCTTATCCATTCTAGTGTGCCCGCACATCCACCTCAACATCCTCATCTCTGTTACTTTTATCTTCTGGATATGTGACTTCTTAACAGGCCAACACTCAGCCATGTATATCATGGTAGGTCTAACCTCCGCTTTATAAAGCTTATATTTGAGTATCAGTGGCACTCTCTCGTCATACATGACTCCAGACGCTAACCTCCACTTCATCCATCCTACCCCAGTACGGTATGTGACATCCTCGTCGATCGCCCATCCCCCTTGGATAATCGACCCAAGGTACTTGAAGCTGCCTCTACTTGGGATGACATGTGAGTCAACCCTCACATCCACGCCCACTTCCCCCGTCTCAGAGCGGAACTTACACTCCAGGTATTCCGTCTTCGTCCTGCTCAGCTTGAAACCCTTAGACTCAAGAGCCCGTCTCCAAACCTCTAGCCTCTCGTTAACACCGGCTCACAACTCATCAATTATGTCATTGGCGAATAGCATGCACCATGGAACCTCCCCTTGAATTAATTTTGAATTTTGAAATTAATTTCTACCATAATAAATTATGAATTATTCCACTAAAAAGTTCATAATTGCACTCCTTAGTTCAATTTCGAAATTCTTCCATAAAACCTTATTTAACTCTCCATCTTAATATTGAGATACTAATCAATCAAATTAAATTACTGACAATTTTATTTATTGATTACTCTCTTTAGACTTTCGTTTAACTTATTTCATGTGTCAAATACAAAATCCAACGGCGAGTTTATACATGGAGACTTATAAGCTTTCGTAAAGAAGTATCATCAATCTCAAAGCCAAGACATGAATCCTATCAACTAATTATTATTTCATCAATATATATCATTATTGTCCAATATACCAGATTTATTGATCTATATGAAAGAATCTCGCGTTTTAATAAATCCATCAATACATACAAAATGTACTAGCACAAGAAGTCAGCATTAAACCATTCCCATAATCAGGATAAATTATATTTATTCTTGTGTTACAACCTTTCCGATTTGTTCAATTCCACCATTAGATTGTGAACATAAACTTTATGATTTATAAGAACCGATGATTTAATTTTCCGTGTATAAGCTAAATTATATACACTAAATCATCTACTATATAAGCAAATGACACACAGATAAATGCATGGTCTATTTAAAATAAATTTTTATTGAATTGAATAAATAAATAAATAAGTGTTCCATAAAGAATACTATAAATATTTCTACGGTTTATAGTATATCCTAACATGAATATGGTCTAACATTACTCTCAATTAGTTGAAGCTCCGTCTAGGGTCTACGGGAAATTTTAAGACTTTTTCTTAACGATGCAATGATATTAGACCAAACTTTAACGGATGACAAGATTGCTCAACTTTCAATAGCACAAGAACTAATTTTATCCTTTTCCTAAAATTAAATTTCAATTCGGCTCCACATAATGACTAGTCGATTAAAATAAAACTGCTTAATTCATTTTGCTCAATAAGTCAAGTGTACTTTTCATTGACATATTAAACAAAAGTTGCTGAAAATTGCATATCTCATATTTTTTTTTAGAGAAATCCCATTTCTTGCCTAAACGAAATGCCTATAAAAGAGCATATATTTGCAACAACAGTTTGCATAACCTATCAAGCTAAATAATCCTCCCTTTCCCTCCCAAAATGCAGTTCTTCAACTTCTTTTCACTTTTCCTTTTTGTGTCTTTCCTCTTTTTATTTAAGAAATGGAAGAATTCCAGTAGCCAAACAAAAAGATTGCCTCCAGATCCATGGAAATTACCTATTCTTGGAAGCATGCTTCATTTGCTAGGTGGACTTCCACATCATGTCCTTAGAGACTTAGCCAAAAAAATATGGACTCATTATGCACCTTCAACCAGGCGATGTTTCTCTAGTGGTTATTACTTCTGCTGAGACGGCAAAAGAAGTACTAAAAACTCATGACCTCTCTTTTGCATCTAGGCCTTTACTTGTAGCTGCCAAGATTGTTTGTTATAATGGGACGGACATTGTCTTTTCTCCTTATGGCAATTACTGGATTTGTCTCTTGGAATTGCTCAGTGCCAAAAATGTCAAGTCATTCAACTCAATTAGACGGGATGAAGTCCATCGTATGATTGAATTTTTTCGATCATCTCCTGGTAAGCCAGTTAATGTAACAAAAAGGATTTCTCAATTCACAAGCTCTATGACATGTAGATCAGCATTTGGACAAGAATACAAGGAGCAAGACCAATTTGTACGACTAGTCAAAAAAGTGTCAAACTTAATGGAAGGGTTTGATGTGGCTGATATATTCCCTTCACTGAAGTTTCTTCATGTGCTCACTGGAATGAAGAATAAAGTTATGAATACACACCTTGAATTAGATGCCATTCTTGAAAATATCATCAATGAGCACAAGAAGACTGCAAAGAGCGATGGTGAATCAGGAGGTGAAGGTATACTTGATGTACTGCTAAGACTTATGAAGGAAGGAGGCCTTCAATTTCCAATCACTAATGACAACATCAAAGCTATTATTTTTGTAAGTATTATGTACTGCATATTTCTATCTTCATTATTAGTACTCCTTCTATTCTATTTTTTGAGGAACTTGTTATTAATATGCTCTATAATGAATAACTTACTTTTATGCTAAAAATAATTAAACATTAAATTTTTATTTTAATGATAAGCTTTTATACCCACAGGTTTGCCATGACATATTTAATACTACAAGTTTCAAAAATATTCTTTTTTTTTTAAAAAAAGTTTTTATCCAATCAAACCCCGACATATAAAGAGAAATGGATGAGGTATTATGATTTATCTTTACATTACACTAGCGTTCTCAAATTGCATAATTATTTTTGGTACTTATATAGAGTCACTTTAGTTAGTTTTCAAATAGAACTACTGAGCTTTCTTTCATCACCAAATTTACACTTCTGACAAGTACAACAGAAATATTATTTCAACTACCACAACAAATATGTAGAATAAAGGTAGTAGCACAAACGTACTACAAATATGTTATTCGTATATTTCAGTAGAAATTAGTCAAGAAGTTTGTGCAAAAGAAATAGCATGTGTAAGATAAATGAATATTTTAACTTGCTCAAAATGAAGGACATGTTTGCTGCGGGAACAGAAACTTCATCAACAACAATTGATTGGGCTATGGTCGAAATGATGAAGAATCCAAGTGTATTTGCCAAAGCTCAAGCAGAGGTAAGAGAAATCTTAGGAGGGAAAGAAACTTTTGATGAAATTGATGTCGAGGAGTTCAAATACCTAAAGTTGGTCGTTAAGGAAACTTTCAGACTCCACCCTCCATTACCTCTTTTGCTCCCAAGAGAATGTAGAGAGGAAACCGACTTAAATGGCTACATTATTCCTTTGAAAACAAAAGTCGTGGTTAATGTTTGGGCTATTGGAAGAGATCCAAAATATTGGGATGACGCAGAAAGTTTTAAACCTGAGAGATTTGAGAACAACTCTATGGATTATATTGGTAATAATTATGAATATCTTCCCTTTGGTAGCGGAAGGAGGATTTGCCCTGGAATATCATTTGGTTTAGCAAATGTTTATTTTCCACTTGCTCAATTATTGTATCACTTTGACTGGAAACTCCCAACTGGAATCAATCCAAGTGAACTGGACTTGACTGAGGCGGCTGGAGCAGCTTGTGCTAGAAAGAATGACCTACGCTTGATCGCTACTCCTTATCAACCTTGCCAGGAATGATCTCATGATGGCGCCAAATTTTTTTTAAAAGAAGAATCCTGGTGTTTACCAATTTCTAATATTCGTGTCTTTTTTCATATAATAATATTTTTTTATAGTTTTCGACACAAGCTGTCAAATAAGATTTTCTGTTGATTTTATATTTTGTAATGTAGTGAGGTGTAATACGTTTGGACTAAATATATAAATCCCTCTATTATAAAGAAGCACTAACAATATTATGCATATACAGCTACGAAGTACGTCGTAGTTAAACATAAAAATTTTCGTGGCTAAACACTTTAGCTATAATAATTTTTTTCGTAATATCCGTAGGTAGAAGTAGCGTAACTAAAAGTTAGCTACAAACTTTAACAATTTGTGGCCAAAGATTAATATTTATTGCTACAAAATTTTTTGTGATATATCTATATTAATAAAATATTTTGCCACGGAGAATATATATTTATAGCTGATGATTTTATTCTTTTGCCATGGTGAATCAATCTTGTAGCTATTTTCTACTTTAGCCACAAAGGGATATATCGTGGCAGAAGATGTTATTTATTTAGCCACAAAATTCAGATATGTAGCTGTGCTCATATATTATATTTGTATTATAGTATTTATAATCAGCTACCGATCCATAAATCCATATCTATAAATCGTCAAAATATCATATTAGATTTTTTTATTATGTTTTATTTGGTGCCTAAATATTTATTATATTTTATTTTTATTTATAAAAAATAGTTTATTAGAGATAATAAATTTTTCAGTCCCATACGTTGCTATGTTTCTTTTTTTACCTCAGTAAATATTTTAAAATTTTCAAATATTTCATATTGTCAAACCATAGAAATACACAATAATAAATTTTAAATATCACTTCATTATAAAAATTGACATCTAAATAGGTTCAAAAATTAATTCTAAAATATACAATTGTCTATCTAAAGTAGAATCAGACATTTAACTATAGTCTATAAAATTCTGAAGGGTTCCACATCAAAATAAAACTAAGTGCTAAGTGTTTGATCTGAGGACTAAAGATGTTGCTCCAGATGATCTTCTGTAGCCAAGTAGCCAAGGATGAAGTAATTTCACTCTTTGCATCAAGGCTGAATCCTTGATCTTCTTGCAACCAATGGATTTAAAATGCACCCTGTAAATTCAAAAGAACACTAATTAGCACAAAAGAATGAGTGAACTAAAAGAAACATTAATACTAAGAAATTTGACTTGTAAAAAAGCTAGAAGAGTGTTCAAAGAGAGAAAAATTATGTGTAGATAATTCTTTTACAAGAAGTTTTAGCATTTAACAAGAGCGAAAAATTCAAAGCAACAAGACAAGACAACAAAACAAACCTGTAAGCTTTTTAAAAAAATTTGAAAGAATTTTTATCTCATTTTTCTAATGTCTTTTCGACGAACATGTGGCCCCTCCCAACATTATATTATAATCTTCAAGGTTCCACTCATTACCTATCATAATATGACACAATATCTATCAAACTGTTAGAATATAAATATATATATACACACCCAAAAAGAAAGAAGGCGTTAGGCTATATAGCCATATCACGACCCGAATTTTCCGCCCTCGCGAGTCGTGATGGTGCCTACTAATAGAAGCTAGGCAAGCCAACTCTTATTTACCTTTTTCGTTTTCAGGATTCTTATTTTAACAATTTAACAATAATAATAATATAAATACAACGGAATAATTTAAATGAGCGGAAGACTTAAGTTAATAAAACTAATGAAATACTGAAATTCGATTAAAACCTCTACCCAAGACTGGTGTCACGTACTTACGAACTACTAAGAGTGTTAAATACAATGTCCGAAAGAAAATATAACTGTTTGTCTCGAAATACATGAGATAACAGACTGAAATAAAGATAGAAGAGATGCTGGGCCTGCGAAACGCCTGCAAGGCTACCTCGGTGTCTCGCTGGTCTGAGTGCTAACACCCGCGCTATTGTTGCTGCTGCCCGAAACCTATATCTGTGTAAAATAGCATAGAGTGTAGTACCAGCACAACCGACCTCATGTGCTGGTAAGTGCCTAGCCTACCCCGGCGAAGTAGTGACGAGGCTAGGACCAGACACCCAATTAATCCTGTGCATTTCAAATATATGTTTATATACACACAACAAAGAAGTACAAAAAAAAAACCAAACAGTCAATGTGGGAAGGGAACATGCTTCAGGGGTATCAGATATAAACAGGATATCAGGAATAACGGAGAAACAATCTACAGTTTAACTTCTAACATGTAAATAAGAAATAAAGACAACTTTCATATTCAGCTCAACTTGTTGCAGGCGTGCAACCCGATCCCATTCCTCATATCTCATGGTAGGCGTACCACCCGCTCCCATTCCATAATATCTCGTGGTAGGCGTACCAGTCGCTCCCATTTCATTATATCATTTGTGGTAGGCGTATCACTCGCTCCCATTTTAATATATCATTTGTGGTAGGCGTACCACTCGCTTCCATTTCAATATATCATTTGTGGTAGGCGTACCACTCGCTCCCATTTCAATATCATTTGTGGTTGGCGTACCACTCGCTTCCATTTCAATATATCATTAGTGGTATGCATGCCACTCGCTCCCATTTCAATATATCATTTGTGGTAGGCATACCACTCGCTCCCATTTCAATATCATTTGTGGTAGGCGTATCACTCGCTCCCATTTCAATATATCATTTGTGGTAGGCGTACCACTCGCTCCCATTTCAATATCATTTGTGGTAGGCGTACCACTCGCTCCCATTTCAATATCATTTGTGGTAGGCGTACTACTCGCTCCCATTTCAATATCATTTGTGGTAGGCGTACCACTCGCTCCCATTTTAATATATCATGTGTGGTAGGCGTACCACTCGCTCCCATTTTATCAATATCTTGTGGTAGGCATAACCCACTCCCATTTTATCAATATCTTGTGGTAGGCGTACCAACGGCTCCCATTTCATTAAGTCAACAGTTCTTCCAAATATAATTTACTCTAACAAACACAACAATTAATACGAATTCAAAAGACAACAAGTACACAAAAATTATGATTCACTGAGGAAAAAAAATAATGACAACTAGCAATTAATTCACATAAATATGTACCAATTATGGCATAAATTCAATAATAACAAGTAACACGGTAAAGGAAAATATCAAGTAAAGAATCACAGTAATAGTAGAATAAGATAATTAATGCACCTGAACTGATAACAATAAGAAATCATAACAAACGACAATAAGTGCACGGCATCACCCTTCCTGCTTTTACACTTTTCCTCACCCAAATATCAATTTCAAACAAGGGCAAGGGAATAAACAAAACGGTAATAGAAATTCCGGCAAGGGAACACATTTAAACAATTAAACCCCGACAAGGGTACAACAATTAAGAAATAAAATTTCCCGCAACGGAGATACCAACAATTTAACAAAATATCTCAGCAAGGGAATTATTTAATACTTCTTTCTCTTTCTTTCATTTCTTACTCGTAATTCATTTTACCACTTGAGACAATGCTCCAAAGGATTCAATCATCTCATATACTTTCTCAAATTTTTAATAGAAATCATCATTCCAACATGAAATATATAGCAAAAATCCAAATATTCGTAATGTAAAGACTCACGGTCATACTATACACCAATTTATAGATACTCGTCACCATGCCTATATATCGTACTCTACAAATAGCAAGTAACAAATATGACTCAACTCCTATTCCCTCAAGCTAGGGTAGATCAAACACTTACCTCGCTTTGCAACCAATTCAAAATTCCAACAAGCCTTTGCCTCGTGAATTCGCGCCCGAAATTCTCAAATCGGGTCATAAACAATTTGACGAAGTCAATAAAAATTATAGGAATTAATTCCATATGAAATTCTACATTTTTCATTTAAAATACGACATTTTCACTAAAAATTTGCCCGTGGGGCCCACATCTTGGAACCCGACAAAAATTACGGGATATAAAACCTCATCCAACCACGAGACATACCATACCAATTTTACCGAAATCCGACATCAACTCGACCCTCAAATCTTCAAATTAAACCAAGAGGGTTTTCAAGATTTTCTCAACTAAAATCACCAATTAAATGCCAAAACTAGTAATAGATTCGGGTAATCTAACCAAAATTAAGATAAGAACACTTACCCCATTGTTTTCGCTAAAAATATCCAGAAAATTGCCTCTTCCCGAGCTCCGATTCGTTAAAAATGGAAAATCGCCTGTTCACGGGGTACTATTTCTGCAATTTTTCTAAAATTTTCCTAAGTCCGAAATCACTCCGAGACACCTCCGAAACACTCCCGAGCCCTCGAGGCTCCTAATCAAACTCATACACTAACTCAACAACATCCTACGAACTTAACCGTGCGATTAAATCGCCAAAATAACATAAAAAATAATGAATTAAGCCTTAAAATCCATGATTTCTTCCAAATTTCATAAGACTTCAAATTTTTCATTTTAAGCCGGGAACACGTCAAACGACATCCATTTTCAACAAACATTACAGAAAGCGCTTAAACCACATATAAGACCTGTACCGGATGCCAGAACCAAAATACGGCGCCGATACCATCACTTTTCAATCAGTTTTCATTTTCATTTTTCTTAAATAATTTCAGAAAATAATTTTACTCAAAAATTCTTTTCTCGGGCCTGGGACCTCGGAATTCGATTCCGGGCATACGTCCAAGTCCCATATTTTTCTACGGACCTTCCGGGACAGTTAAATCGTGGGTCCGGGTCCGTTTACCTAAAATGTTGACCGAAGTCAAATTTATTCATTTTAATATCAAAATTTAGCAAATTTTCATAGAATTTCATATTTGAGCTTCCAGCTACGCGTACGAACTGCGCACGCAAATCGAGGCGACTATGAATGAGATTTTCAAGGCCTCGGAAGCTCGGAATGGATAAGAAAACAAGTGATGACCCTTTGGGTCGTCACAAGCCAGTGATTCTGTTGATTTACTTCGTTCACGTGAAGAGAGAAAGGGAATGTTAATTGTCAAAGAAGGAAATGGGAAAAGGGAGGAAGGAGGTTGCCGGCTGGAGAGGAATGCACAGCGAGATAGAAGTTTTTGTAATTTTATTAGGTTTTGGGAATTTTGGTTTGGGCCAATTGGCTTTTATTTTCCTTTTATTTTGTTAATATGTATTTTCATCCTTTTATTTCTTAATACAAATGCCATAAATAAGAGAAATATAAGTACTAACAAATACAATAAATAAGAAAAATATCTATAGAAAATAATAAAAAAATTAAATACATAATTTACACTAAGTAAAATAGAAAAATCAACTTGCATGAAATAAAAATATTATATAATTTAGTATATTCCTTACAACTTTTTTATTCCTATAAGATATTGTTAGTTTTGTAATCTAATCCTATTTGAATTATATTAACTTCTTAATCTTAGTGTTTAATTAGATTATGATAGTTATGAAGTTATTAAAATAGTATTAGACCATTAAATATACACCTTCTATTTATCTAAATTGAGTGCACAGGGACCATTTGATATTGCTTATTCAAATCTAAATTAATTATATACTTATTTAAAATTTATAAAATATTATAAGTATTATTTTTTCAATATGAAATATGTTATACTAGTTAGATTTTTTATACAGTCATCTATCAAGTTATGAACCATATTAACATTTTACTGTTTTTTGAAGTGAAACTTAATAATATCGAATTACGTAATCACTATAAAATATCAAATAAAAGTCACAAGAGAAACATGATCCTCTTCATATATCTTTATCATAGTTAATTCTCAATTATTATGTTCAATATATAATTTAAAATGACAATTAGAAACTTATTACGAAAGTATATTTAACTCTCTCTCTCTCTCTTTCTATATATATATATATATATATATATCAAACAACTCTTAAAGTCTTCAATATATGAAGACTTATTTAAAAATAAATACTTATACATAAAGTACTTATATATATATAAAATATAGTTAAGTACCAGACATACATAAATATTAATATATTTTGAATTTTGCACCATCTCTCTCTCTCTCTCTCTCTCTATATATATATATATATATATATATATATATATATATATATATATATATATATCGTCCAAAAATAATAAGTTGCATTGAAATAAAAAAGAGTTTGATAAATAAAAGGTAAATTAATAGGTTTTGAGGCTACATTCAAATGATCTATTAAAATTAACTTTTGCATACTTAAAGTTTATTAATTTTTCAGTTTATATATAATTACTATATTTCTATTATTTTGGAAAACTCTAACTTTTATAGTTAAAATTAAATTTTCATAACTTGATAATTGTTTGAGCAACTCTTATTTTTTCATTGAAATAGTAAAATTCACCTATGAAATTTTGTACATATAGCTTATTATGGTGAAAATACTATTATTGTAATGATAATTCTAACTGTACGACTAAAGTTATATTTAACTTGTAAATTTATCGTCACTTTAATTTGTAGCTATTAATCTCGTCATGACAAATAGTTGTAACTATTATCTAACTATTTTTATTTTCTTACAATAAGAGGATAAATATCTATTTGACTACAAATTTTTGTTTTAAATATTTACGCTAGAAGATTGCTATTGTTACTGCAAATTTACCTTGTGGAAAAACTAATGATTAGTTATAAAATTTTATCGTAACAATAAATTTGTGGGAATATTATTTTACCGTGATAAATAAATGTAGTTATTAAGCCACTGTTGCCATGGCTTTTTAGAACTTGAAGCAAAATTATTTATTTAGTAAAATTTTGATTTACATAATTTATTATAACTAAAAGATTATTGTTGCTATATTAAGTTTTAACTCGTGACAAAAACTAATGATTAGCTATAAAATTTTACTATAATGAGAAATATGTGGCTAATTCAACCTATACTGCCATAACTTTTTATAACTTGAAGCAAATATATTCATTTAGCTACAATATTTTATTTCAATTTTTTTTTTTTTGTGGTTAAAAGGTTACTACAGCTATAATAAGTTTCAACTCGTTATATATATATTAATTCATCAATATGCAATTTTCTATGTAATACCCTCCATGTTAGAAAGGATATCTTAAAAGGGACTTTGTTATACCAATTTTTTTGGAACAAAATATCATGAGAGCTATGGTTACTTTCTTTCTGATAAACTGATTTGGTGGACAATTTTCCATCTTCAGATTTAGCCCTAATAGGATAATCCTCATGCTCATGTTTCCCATCGGAACGGTGAGAATATCATTCACCATGATTATTGGAAGGACTTCTGATAGCTTGGTCATATTCCAAGTACCTTGAGCTATGTAATCTGATATTCTTTGCCTACGGGATCTAGCTGGACAGGGTTGTATTTTTGCAAGTGCAACCTTGCCTGTCCAATTATCCCACCAAAAATTAGTATCACCGTTGTTGGTATTCCAAAGAATATTTTCCTCAGCTTGATCTTTAACTTCCAAAAGATGTTCCCAGGCATGAGATTGCCCGCTTCTCCATGTTTTATCCACTAGATGTTTGTAAATGCAGTACTTGGTAACGATGAAAGAGCTCCAGATGTTGTGACTGGTTCTTAGATTCTACCACCTTTTAATAGCAAAAGTGTTACATCTACCAGTCTTCTTATCCCAATGCCTCTGTCATCTTTACTCTTGTATAAATTGTTCCATGAACTCTGGTGATACTTTCTCTTTTCACTATCCAATCCCCAAAAGAATCTCGCAAAGTGTTTTTCAATGAGATTGAAAGAACCTTTGGGAGGGCACATAGATGCAAGGGTATATGTAGGTATAGCCTGGAGAACATGATTAATTAAGGTCATTCTACCCCCATAAGACAATATCTTTCCTTGCCAGCCACTTAATCTTTTAACTATTTTGGATACATGTCCATCAAAATAAGCAATCTTCTTTCTCCCGATGTAGATTGGACACCCTAAGTAGTTGAATGGAAAAGCATGATCCATGAAGCCCGTGACTCTCTCATCCTGTTAATTCTTGAAGGGGAAGTTTTAGGAGATGCTAGAAAGAAACTTTTATCTCTATTCAGCTTTTGTCTAGAGGACCTCTCATATGACATAATCTGTTTTAAAACCAACTTCACAGACTTACTCTTGCCCCTGTAAAAATAACATGGTCATTTGTGTAGGCCAGATGATTTATCTGGGGACCTCTGTTACTCATGGAGAAAGGAATAAAATCAGTGGTGCTATGTAATTTGTTCAACAGCCTCGATAAAACCTCTGCGCCAATTATAAAAAGAGAAGGTGATAGAGGAATGCGCTACTTGAGCCCTCGGGAAGAGGTAAAGAAACCTTTTATGTCTCCATTAATAACAGTTGAATACCAAATATTATAGATAATCCTTTTGATGATATCGATGTACCCATAAGAAAAACCAAATTTTCTAAGGACAAAGGTTAAGAATTTCCATGACATCCTATCATAGGCCTTAACCATGTGCAACTTAATAACCATGTTACCACCTCTGTTTTTTTGAGAAATTCCATGTACAATTTCTTGAGACAGAAGAACATTATCAGTGATTGATCTTCCCTTGAGAAAGCCAGATTGGTTTTCAGATATTATTCTTAGAAAGATGGGATTGAGTCTTTTTGACATAATTTTGGAAATAGTTTTGTGGGAGTAGTTGCTTAGGCTAATAGGTCTCAAATTAGAGAAGTTGCTAGGTGCCTCCACCTTCAGGATAAGGGCCATGCAAGTGTGAGAATAATACTTGGTTAAGTTACCTCCATCAAAAAAGGCTTGCGTAAAAGCCACAATATCTACTTGGATAATATACCAACATTTTTGGTAAAAAGTACCATTATACGTATCAGGACCAGCTAAACTAGAAGCACACATGTCAAATACTGCCTCTTTAATTTTCTCAATAGAAGGTCTAGACATTAACTCCCTATTATCTTTATCATCAATACATCTAGAGATACAATCCACTATAGTGGTTTCCAAGTTGGGTTCTGGGAGGTTAAAAAGCTTAGTAAAATGCCTACATGCAGCGTTAGAGATCTTTTCTTTCCCCTGAATCCATTTGCCTCTGTGATTTGGTTTTCTTACTAGAGGAAGTCTTCTTCTTCTTTCCTTAATAACACTATAAAAGTACTTGCTATTACTCTCTCTTTCTTCATACCACTTGACTTGAGCTCTTTGCCTAAGGAGAGAGTCCTGCTTGGCCGTCCAATTAATGTATTCTGCTTGAGCCTTATTGAGCTCCTCCTTGTTTTGCTTAGTATTGGATATCAACTCAATTTCCTCCAAGATCTGAATCTTTTCCTCCCATTTTGTGACATTCTGATATACATTACCAATGATATTCTTGGACAAATGGCTCAACTTGTGGCTCAGCAGTTTTAACTTCTGATGATGCCTCCACATAGTGTTCCCTCGCAATTGAGTGTTCCATGTTTCTTGAACCAAATCAAAGAAACCAGGTTGGTCAACCTAAAAATTTAAGAACTTTAAGTAACTCTGTTTATAATTTTGATCTGATTGGGATTTCATGAGCAAAACTCTATGTTCTGAACCAGTTCTCCCTAGATGTCTCACAATATTTTTTTGAAATCTCTTATCCCACTGGTCATTATACAAAATTCTATATAATCCTTTTCATATTCTCTTCCTTGGCCTTCTATTATTACACCAAGTATAGTTAGAACCCACATATCCTGAATCCATAAGATCACAAACATTCATACAGGAGATGAAGTCAAAACTTTTATAGGCTTTATGAGGTTTTCCCCCCATCTTTTCTTCTGATTCCATTATGACATTAAAATCTCCTCCAACGCACAATGGATTATCAATAGCAGTGCTAAGGTTCTCCAGACTATCCCAAAGGTCTTTCCTTTCTATAGAACTACACTTGGCATATATAGCAGAGACGAAAACCTTATCTCCACTCATACCATCCTCAAATTTTAGAGTAATTTGTTGATCATATTTTATAATAGTAGTTGCCGCGAGATTAATAGACCAAAAGCACCAAATCTTTCCAGTGTCATTGGAAAGGCTGTGCTGAAGGCCAAGGAATCTACTATACCCTTCTATCTTGTTCTTACTCACAAAAGGTACAAACACTGCGACAAAGTTAACTTTGTTGATATTAGCCAGACTTTTCAACCTATGGATATCTTTTTTTGATCTAACACCTCTAATATTCCAAAATATAGCTTTGATCATGAAAAAAGTGAAAGGTGAGTTCATTTAGATGTCCTTCCTTTGGGGGAGGGAGTGGTATTTTATCTAACTTTCTTTCCACTTTTCTATTATGGCTTCTACCTCTATTAACTAGAGACAGTCCATCTTTATCAATCATCTCTTGTAGATGAATTTTTGCTGGATCTATTGGCTCATTCTCCAAAGTGAAGTCGGGAGTGCAAGCCTCAGTAAGACCGTTGGAAATTTCCTCATAATTTTCTTTAGAGTTTTGGATTCCTTATTTTCTAAGTTGGCCTCCATTTAATTCCACAAATAGCTGGATTCCTGGTTGATTCTTGGCATCCGAAGCCAAGCTAGAGGATTTTATTATAAATTCTTCCACTCTTTCATTGCTTCTACCTTGAGTTTTCTGAGATCTAGTCACGTCCCTCTTTTTGTATGATTTCTCCTTGCTTCCAGCCTTCTATTGAGGTACTTATTTAGATAAAGGAGTGGAAATGCGACTCTCATCGGGATTCATATATTCATTCACCTTTTTCTTTCATTTATCAAATTTTTGTATAGACTGAATCTCTTCATATAGGCCCACATGATCCTCTTGGATTATGATGTCACTTCCCATTTTTGTATTCCCTTCCTAATGCTTTCTAGTGACCTTAAAAGTAACCTTAGTCCTCTGGTTTGGAGTCTTTTTGATGTTTTTTTTTAATCTTTTTCTTCTTAGAGTTGATCCATCTTTTTATGTTTGTTTACCCTTCATTATAAAATTATGCCTCTTTGCTGTGTTTTTTCAATTCCTCATTCTTGGACTTGTTTCTAATGAGGTCATTTGTAATCTCTACAATATCCATCATCTCCCCTTAAAAGGTTTCCTTATTTTTATTCTTCTTTTTTCCAGCATTTTTGTGTTGAAACATTGACTGTGGCAGACTCTTGTCTTACGTGTTTCATAGAATTAACCTTCTTGTCTCTCTTGCTAGTTCCTCCTTCTTCCCAAATAGTGTGCATCTCAGATGGCAACTGTGCATTCTTTCCTTGCCTTTCATTTACCCCTAAGTTCTCTTTTATTTCATTCTTTCTCTAAACTCCAGGTTTTGCATTGCTATTGTTATCAGTTGTGTGATCAGCTGCAAGATTCATATGTTCTACCCCATCTTTCACTTCTGCATATTCTTTTTATGGAAATTTTGACATGTTGCTAATGAATGTCCCAGTAATTTACAGTGCCGAAAATACTTAGGGACATTTTCATATTCTAATTTTTGAGTGAAACCCTTTAGAGGATTCGATTCCTTCTATTGTCCCACCCACACTGAATTCAATTTTGGTTTAGAGAGACCAACTTCAACACTGACCTTAGACATACTTGGACGAGTTCTGTAATTATTAGCTATATCCATAGAGAGAGAGGGGTTCTAACTGGAGTCAGAATTTATTTCACATAGTTCCAAGTATGGAAATGAAATGGTAACTCAGGGAGTATCCCTAATTGATGTACTAATGAGGTTTATAATGCCATCCAGAATGTTTACTTTGTTTATACCTGAAGGAGGCCAAGTGTAGCTTGTCTATCCTTATAGGACCTCTAGAATTATTTAGTAATTCGTCTTCCCTAAGGTATAATTTTTCACCATCCATTGTAGTTGCTTCCTTGGCTAATGCATCAGTGATTACGTTGGCTTTCCTATATTAATACGGTTAAAATCGGAGAGTTTGATTTTATAATCATTATGGAACTTCACAACCCATTTTCAGAAGCCTCGAAGCATGGTTCGAGGTTCGATCCAAGGGATTCCTATGCTCGACATCGAGACAATGCAAATCGGCAACTATCTTGGACAAGCAGGAAATTCCCAATAGGCGCGTGGTTAAAGCTGATAAGGTTTAAAAGAATAGTCAAGTCCATACCGTAACATTAAATGGATGTACCGACCGTTGATCTTTGTAATAAATGGTTGTACCAGCCGCATATATTTGCAATAAATGCACCTCTACTGTATTGGTATATAAAGGAGATCCTTGTCATTTTTTACACATGATATTCAATACAAGAACAAGAACATTCCCTACTCTCTAATTTAAACATATTCTCCGTTGAGTTTATTGCTTATATTTATTACATTGCTCACATTTACGGCGTTTCATTGATTGTTCTTTATTTATTATTCATCATTGATCATAAAGAGCCCTCATCAAAGACTTTAGAACTATTAGTCCTCCTTCGACCGTCTTTAGTCGAGTTCACTAGCTCAAACCTAGAGGTCTAGCTTAGGCCAGCTCGAGACTCCGATCCCCCCGATCCCCCCGATCCATGATCGTTTGGTTTGAATAGCAACACTTACCCTTATTCTTACTTTGCTTTTCTAGTCTCACACTTAGCATCTACTGCTTAACAACTAGCATAAAAATAGATCACGTATTTTTAGAACCGCATAATCAAATCTAATCGTAATTACTATTTTCAAGGTGAACAATTTGGCGCCCACCGTGGGGCTAAAAATAATAGTGATTATTTTTGTGCTAGTTTACTAAATAACACAAGTTATCCTTCACACTTTTTCTTGTCCAAGAATCTTTGATTTCATGTCAAAATGTCTAACTTAGTGAATGCACATGAAGACAACGGTCCTGAGGACCATGGAGAGAATGGTGTAGCTATTCGAGGTATTGGTGTACCACTACGAAACCCTGAGGATGCACCAGAACCAATTCCCGTGGATGTGGTCTCACGCAATGCCTAACACGTCGATATAAGCTCCTACTCTAATAAGAGTATACACCACAAAAAACTAACAAGAAGCTCAAAAAACCCCAGCACGGGAGGAATAAGAGGTTAGTCTTCACGCTATTTTTGAGATGTTAGAGGCACAATAACTGGCGATTGCTCAACTGCAAAGCCACTAAAAAACTCCAAGCACAGCAGCACCGAAAATAGCTCCTCGAGCCGAACAAGTACCGGAAAGATCAAGTAACAATGGGTCAGAAGTCGACTCTACTATCATGAAGACGCTGGAGGACCTTATAAAGATGATTAAATCTGGCGAAAAGATGATAGAAGCCAACGACAGAAAGGTGGAGACCTACAATTCAAAGGTCGATCAGATCCCAGGCGTACCCCCTATTCTGAAGGGTGTAGATTCAAAGAAATTTGTACAAAAGCCATTTCCGTCAAATGTTGTTCCAAAGCCCACCCCGAATAATTCAGAATGTCCGACCTTCCGAAGTACAACGGAACCTCGGACCTAAACGAGCACGTCACTGCTTACACTTGTGCGGTGAAGGAAAATGACCTGAAAGAAGACGAGATTGAATTTGTCCTACTAAAAGTGTTCGGTGAAACACTTTCAAAAGGGGCCATGATGTGGTATCACAGCCTATCCCCAAATTCGATAGACTCATTCGCCATGTTGGAAGATTTTTTTATAAAGGCACCTGCCGGTGCCATTAAGGTTGCTATAATGAAGTTTGATGTCTTCAAAATAAAATAGAGGGAGAACAAGATGTTGCGAGAGTTTGTATCTCGCTTTCAAATGGAGTGAATGGTGTTACCACTAGTCTTCGATGACTGGGCGGTGCAGGCCTTCACCCAAGGTTTTAATGAATGAATCATGGTAGCTTCAAAACAACTAAAGCAAAACTTGGTTGAATATCCCGTCGTGACTTGGGCGGATGTATACAACCGATATCAATCAATGATTAGGGTCGAGGACGACCAACTGGGAGCCCCTTCAGGCTTAGTATATCCTAGCAGGCTCCTGGAAAAGGAGCCACGGCCAAACAAGGAAAGGTACCAACTATACACTAAAAATAGAAGAAATGCCCCCAAGCGTAACATACCTCGAAATGGACGAAGGGCATACCGAGGTCAGAATACTCGGGGACTCGTGAGCAGAGACGGATTCAACAGATACACAAGGCCGACGGAGGCAGCTCAGTTATCTGAGTACAACTTCAACATTAATATTTTGGGTATCGTATTAGCCATAGGTAAAATAAAAGACATGGCCAAAACCCATACTATTAGACCCGTAGCGAAGGAATCCCAGCTTGACGTACAAATTTCACAGTAGACACGGTCATAGGACTGAAGATTGCAAACAACACCGAGAAGAAGTAGCCCGACTACATAACAAAGGGCATCTCCGAGGGTTCCTTAGCGATCGAGTCAAAAATCAATTTCGGAAAAGAGTGGCGAATAGGAAAAATGAAATAGAAGAACCACAACATGTCATCCACATGATTGTTAGGGGAGTCAACATCCCACAGGAACATATTGTCAAATGAACAAAAATATGCATCACCAGGGAAAAGCGAACTCAAGGTTACATACCCGAGGACACTCTCACATTCAGCGGTGAGGACATCGAGACCCTATCTCAGCCTCATAACGACGCACCGGTAATTTCTTTTCTTGTGAATACATTTCATATTAAACGTATGCTTGTGGATCCAGGTAGCTCGGCCAACTTTATCAGGTCGATAGTGGTGGAGCTGCTCGGACTACTAAGCCAAATCGTGCTCGCATTTGAAGTCCTCAACGGATTCAACATGGCGAGCGAGACAACAAAAAGGGAAATCACCCTCCTAGTAAACGTGGCCGGAGAAATTCAAAATGTCAGATTTCATGTCATCGAAGGAGACATGAGGTACAATGGCTTTCTCGGAAGGCTATGGATACACCGTATAAGAGTAGTACCATCAACTATTCATCAAATGATGAACTTTCCAACAAAGGACGGAATAAAAACTGTATACAGGGAGCAACATGCAGCAAGAGAGATGTTTGCGGTGCATGATGTGGCACCAGCATCGACACCTTCAACATCTAAGGAGCCAAAGGATAAACAAAAAATGAAGTATCAATCACGAGCTACATTCTCGGCTACACCCAAGTCTGTTAGTAAAGGACTGTACCGCATCCTCGGAGCAAACATTTGAAGAATATCGAGGTCTGAAGTGCCATTACTACTATGGTATAACCGTCTCCCTTTTTATTTACATCATACACTAACCTATGTGCAGGAGCCCGGTTAGAACAATCAAAAGGCTTTCCAGCTTGAGGACCTTAGGTTTTAATTCATGCGTTGCACTTTTTTCCTTCTATCCAATTTTACCCCGAGAAGGGTTTTACCAGCAAAGTTTTTAACGAGACAACATCTATATGCTATCTATGGAGAACTTAACAAATATTAAAGGCTTATCTTCAATCAATCTCGAATACTTGGGGTCATCTCCCTGAGAAATCACCTTCTCGAAGAAGTCAAGATGAGCCAAAAGGGTCTCGATAGGAAAATGATGTATCAAGCCAAATGGCCGAATGAACGGAGTCCGCATAGAAAAATTAAACTCTTGACGACAGAAATATGTGTACTTGTACCAAGTAATCAATGGAATACCTTCTACCATAAAAATGCTTCACGCTTCAAAGAAATCTACTATTTTTACAATGAAACAGCTCCAAGACCAGAAATTTCCCAAACACTCGGGGACTGACATCAAAAACTCGAAGCCGTAAGACCTCCGGGCCGAAAACTTTAAGTTCATAAGCCCTCAATAAGGCAACATAAAAATATACAAGGAACGGCTCTAGAGCCAAAAACTCTTGACATCTCGGGGACTATCGCTGACGGTCTCCTCATCGAGGTATCAAGAATCTGAAGCCATAAGACCCCGTGCGGGAGACCTCGAGCCCGAAAGCTCCCCACATGGAAATATTAGAAAATGTAAGACCCCCACGTGGCATTATCAAAAGTATAAGACCTTTATAAGGCAATACCAAATCTATAAGACCTCAAGCCAGGCATGAATTATACTTGTACCAAGTAACCTATCTATAAGACCTCGAGCCAGGCATGAATCATACTTGTGCCAAGTAACGTATCTGTAAGACTTCAAGTAAGGCATGTTTGAATTTTTAAGAGCTTACAAAAGGCATAATCGTGATCTTAAAGTTAAGGCTATATATTCGAACTTGTAAGACCCCTAAAAAGGCATACCCTCGATATAGACAAAGAAGCTACTTCACTCAGGGACTAAAAGGTTATGGCAAAATACAATGACTACAGTCACAAGGTTATACCAGCCAAACTAACGCAACTTGGGGAAGCCCGACCATCGCCATAAAATCACAGGCCTTCAAATTACTTCAAAAATACTTCGAAAAGAACCGGTTAATCAGGCTACCCTCGGCATAAGCAAAAGATCTTCGATCATATCAGCTCCAAATAATAAAAAGGCTTCGAAATAATTCATCCATTGAGCGAAACCTCCCGAGGTGCTCATTTATCGTCACATAACGACTTACAATAAAGGTTCTTATCGAACCGTCAAAGATTCAGATGAACACAAAAACTTCAACGAGGGAAAATAAAGCCTATACTAGAGGTCGTACCGACCCTACGCATAAGAGCCACTATCGCCAGCCTAAATTAAAAGGTCGTACCGACCCTACACGTAAGTGCCACTATCGCCAACCTAAGTTAAAAGTTCGTACTGACCTATGCGTAAGAGCCACTATTGCCAGCTTAGATCAAAAGGTCAAACCGACCCAATGCGTAAGATCCACTATTGCCAGTTTAAACTAAAAGGTTGTACCAACCTAATGTGTAAGAGCTATTGTCGCCAGCTTAGATCAGTGGTCATACCAACCAAATGCACAACAGCGTATGGGCCAGCATAACAAGCCTTATGGCCGATTTTTAAACCTAAGGGTTTTTACTCAAAAGCCAATTCGTCTGGCTAATCATTGAAAAACATCAAAACTTAAGGCAAAGAAAGATATACACAAGCAAATAGAAATGTATGAAAGATAAAACCGAAAGGCTTCCTTTTATACGTATATGTGAAAAAATATAGAGCTCCATTTACAATGTTCTCTAAGAGCATTATACATAGAATCAGAAAAGAAAGGCCTATTATAGTTTCCCCTCGGGGACTGTGGTCCGTCAACCACTTCCTCATTATCTTCGACATTGGACAAGAGGAACTTGGCATTGTATTCATCTGCCTTGGCCCGCTCTATCTCTTCCGTGAGATCAAATCCCCTAGTATGGATCTCCTCAAGGGTTTCCCTCCGAGATTTACATCGGGCATATTCATTTCTTGTGCTCTCTCGATCAGAAGCCCCTCTCAGCTCATCTCGAGCATCAACATCGTCTTTTAAATAAACGGCCACTTTCTTATCAACCTTAACTGTAATCTCTTCAGCTTCAGCCATAGCATCCACGACCTCGGCCTTCATCTTTAAAAGGCCGGACTCGAGCTTTGCAGTAAAGCTCGTTTGGACCGAGCTATTTTCACGAGCATTCCTGAGATAACCTCAAGGGTAGAAGCATTGGCCAAAGCATTCTTCTTGGCCGTAATCTGGGCATCTATCTGAGCCCTCAGCTCATTACACTCGTACTTGGCCTAACCAACTTTGCCCCAAAGGCGTTCCAAGCCCTTTGCCTTTGTCTGCAACTAAAGTATCGAATTATTAATCTCCGAGGGAAGAAGAGGAAATATGCATCCCCTTGAAACAAAAGGTTACTTGTCTCTTGAGGTAGCTTTCCTAGTTCCGACTTCGACTCGCCTTGTACCGTAGGTATACTAACTCCTGAGGGATTTCTCCCCGTCCAAGGCTATTCGCAACCTGGATTCACGGCGGAGCAGCTCAGACTTGAGCCTGTCAAAGGCCTAAGAAGAAAAAGCTTAATTGGAAAATGGAAAGTGCAAAATTGAAAAGCCAATACAGTCGACCAAAACTCACCACACAACTGAGCCGTTGAGCCTCCTTAAAAGTTTAGCACATATTTACTGGCTTGGTCTTATTGGCCCCAGTAGAACACTCCCGATGGGAACACAGTCGCTCGATATCCCGCTTGATTTAGGTGGCCCCTAGCCTCAAATTTCCCTTAAAGTACCTTCGGTAGGAGAAAAATAAGGCGGCAGAAAATCCTTATCGCTCGAAGTACCTTCGACGGGAAAAGAAGACGACGACAAAGGAGGAACTATCTTTCCTAGGCTAGAAGCCTTGGATGGTGCAAGCTTAGCTGATATATCTTCCTTGAGCCTCTGAGCAGGGCTTGCCTCAATATGAGCACCCTCGTCCTTCGAGGGTTCCTTCCGTTTGTTATCATTCCTTAGACCCGAAGCCAATGATCCTTCCTCCTCCCCGAGGGGGCATGGTCTCATCTCAGAAAATTCTCCAATGCTTGCAGTTATAGAGTTAATACACATAAAAGAAAGTACCTTTCAAAGAAACCTAATCACATAGCATGTACCGTGGTGTTTTTCCTCCCATATACCCTTGGATAGATCTTGACACTTACGCTCATCGTGATTCGAGCAAGCTGCCACTTTCTGAGTCCAATCTGCTAGGTTGGGAACCTCGTATGGCAGCCACGGGATTGCTAAAGAAAATAAAAGGAAAACATCTTTACTGAGTCTGCCTCTACCATGGACAAAATCATAAAAACACAAGTGTACCACTTACGTGTGAAATTCCATTTCTCAAGAAATGGCAGAAACTTTGCGGGGATGCTATCAGTAGATGGCACTCGGATAAATTGACTCATCCACTATTGGTCCCCACCTTCTTTACTAATGGAAAAAAGGGCTGGGTAGATCGATGTCGTAGAGTAATCATGTCTCGAAAATCCAAGGGTCAGTACAGTCTAATAAGATGGATGATGGTGAACTCGAGCACGACTCTATCAAGAGGGCCCATTGTAAAATGGTACTTATATATGTTCAAAATCCCCTCTACATGAGCCATGATGCTCTCCTCCGGGGAAGGTACCGACAGTATCACCTTTTCTCCCCATCTGCAGTCTCTCCTAACTACCTCGAGGTGCTCCTCACCTATTGATGATATGAACCGCGATGCATGCTACCGATGGCCCGGAATGTTGGGAGGTCTCTCTAATATAAAGTCCCTCCTCGAGACAAAACATCTTGAGGTTAGCTCACCAGATGTCGACGATGTACCACCGACCCAATGCGAAGTAGAGGCAGAACCCTCCTCTTCCTGGTGAACAACTATGGGCATGGCAGCCATAACTATGGTAAAACAAGATAAGAGAAGTAAGAACATAGGCAAAAGCTTTGAATTAAAATGGCAAAAGAATAGGTGCAGGAAAGCAGAGCTTTATGAAAAGGATAACTGCTCAAAGTAGCAGAATCTTCAAATAAGAAGAAAGCAAACACATATATAGAGCACGCGGCGACTGATCCCCTATTTTAAAGGCCGATTAATTCTGGTCGTTCCATTACAACTTTTAAGGAAATGAACCAGTGGGGGGCCACCCCGGTCACTTCACGATCATGTCATATAAATGATGTTGTCCGATAGCTAATGACATCCCCATATCAATCTAGCCTCGGGATGGTGCCCGATCTCGAGGATTTCTGTTACCACAAGTGTGGCTTCTAAAAAGCTATCAATCCAGCCTTGAGATGGTGCCCGATCTCGAGGATCTCTGCTATTACTAGTAACGACTCTAAAAGAGCTATCGAATTAACCTCGAGATGGTTCTTGATCTCGAAGGTCCCAATTACTCCAAGTATGAGCTCCGAAGAGCCAACATCAAAATTCAAAGACTAACTCAGCAGCAATGCAGAAATATAAAGTTCAAAGATTTGAAGTAGAAGAATCTTTTTACATTCGCAAAAAAATTCATTTACAGAATGTGTCTTTACAAAACTCCCCCGAAGAGCCCATACACAAAAAGAAGAACAGAAGAAGCATAAAGGACGACGTGAGGCTGTCACTCACCCTCGCTACCGTTTGAATCACTTCCAGAGTCCTCATCTGAGGTAGTTGAAGGCGCAGATCTTTCCTCCAAGGTTTTGGCTTTCTCGATCTCAATAGAGAGAGCGACACCTTCAACGCTTGCTTCCTCGAAGTTCTATCTTTGTACTTGCAGACGAGCATAAGCAACGGCCTGAGCCAACTTGTTCTTGGACTTCTCGGATATCACTTTGGCTCGAGCATTTGCGGTGGCGGGATCTTTCTTGTATGAAGACAAATTTTCCTCGGCCTCAGACTGCACCACAAGTAGTGCAACAGCCTCCTCTCGAGAATTTCAGAGAAGATCCCGGGTAAAGGTCAACTCTCCCCGAAAAAGGTCTCTCTCCGAATTCATGGCCTCATTCTGCCTCTTCAGTTCGAGGATCTCCGCATCTTTGGTTGCTACCTCTCCCTGAAGCGGCCCCACCAATGCATCTCTTTGCCCAATATACAGAGGCGAATCAAGGTAGTAAGCATAAAGTTATAAGAATAAAAAGATAAATTCATGGATGTCGTGTGACCTTCTTGGCAAGGCTAGCCCGTTCTTGGCGCACTCCTTCCAAGCTCGCCTGAATCCCGTTCAACTTCCCCCCCCCCCTTTCGGGTAGAGGAGGCCTTCGGCTTATTTAGCACCAAAGTGAGCTTCTTGAGTTCCTTCTCACGGCATGAAAGCTCATCTTGGATCTTAGAAAAGGCATAGTCATGAAATTTCTTGACCTACAACAAAAGCAAAAGAGTTAGAAAGATAAGGGAAAAACTTGAAGCGCAAATGGTATGTCGAGAATATTACCTGCTATTGAAGCTTCTCGGCCTCCTCAAGAGCGACATGGGCGTCGAGGTCTGTGCCCATGTCGATTCCAACAAAGTAGTCCTTGAGCATATCTTCCTCTCCATGAGAGGCACCACACCGGTGGTACCTGGGTCCTGGGCATCCCTAATTTCCCCCGGTGAAAATGACGAGCCCAATTTAAAGCTACCCAGGGTATCAATTTCTGTAAGGGTTTCATCTCGACCCTGAGAAACTTTAGGTTCAGGACGTACAAAATCGCTAGTCGAGGTTCCATCAGTACAAACTGTACCATGTCTGACTTGAAGCTCAGGGACTACGCGCAAACCCTCTTCAAGGGTCTCCTCAGCATGGGTTAGGTCCACATCGACCATCCCCGACTTGGCATTGTGAGCACGTAATTTTTTTCTCGCTCAAATATTCCTATAGAATTCTTAAAATTAGGATTTTTCTTTTATTATTTGAATTTTAGGGAATTAATTGCATGATTTTGTATTTTGTTTTCCTTTTCTGTGCATTTTTAGTGGTTTTAAAAAATATAAAAATTACAAAATAGCATACTTGCATTTAGGATCCAATTCTAGATTTTTAGATTAATTAACATCATTGAAATAGGAGAAAATAATTAAACAAATAGTCCTTTGTTTTGTTTTACTTTCAATATTGATTTTTCTTTAAGTTTTCTTTTTAAACTAGGATTTGTTTAATTTTTTAGAGTTAATTAGTTTAATTTCAGAATTAAATCAGGTTTTATCTATTTTTAATTTTATACTTAATAAAATCTAAAAATTAAATAAATAAATAAAGAAAAGATAAGAAAACTGACAAAAGGAAAAATGAAATGAAGGAAAGAAGAAGCAGGCCAGTCTTTTGGGCCATCTGGGTAGCCCAATTGACAAATGTGCCCAATCGGACCTGTCCAACCCAAATTGCACCCGGTCCAAACCCTATTCTTTTGGAACCTTCGAAACGACGTTGTTTTGAGTTAATAATTAACCATTCAATCCTGGCCGTTCATCTTACCCCATCCAAGGGCCTCAATCCATTACCCTCTTTAATTAAAAGTGTCTGAAGAGACTTTTTAACATAAGATCGGGTCATCCCCTTTATCCTCATCTCTCACCGCCGCCGCCGCCACCAGAAATCGCCATGCGGCGGTGCTTGGTCTCCAAATCCTACTAAAATCGCACTACAAATTCCTCTCAACCCCGTTATCTCAAGTTTTCACTTCATCCACTTCAAACCCCCCTAAAAACCGTTCAAATCCCAAACTCGAAAGGGCGGAACCCTAGCGCTACCCACTTTTTCCAGTGTTGGCGCTGTCGCCAAATGACCTTAAACTAACACCCTTGAATACTTCTACCCTCCTCATGCTAAAACTCCAGTCCATCCCTTTCGAATCCTCGTCGAGTCGCTCGAATATCAAATCTAGGGTTCGATCCTTTAAAGTCAAGGCCAAATCGACTCACACGAAGACCTTTCCTAGCATCCGTGAATATCAGGGCACATCATTGGCCCATGTCCTAATAGAGATGTTCAAGTCAAATAGTGAGTTTTATTTCTTTTATTTTTATTTTTTGTTTATTTTTTTTTGTTTGTTTCTTTTCAATCTTTCTTCTTTTCTTTTTTTAGTGGTCAAGTTTTTGCCTTTCTCCTTTGTTCTTTTAGTCTGATGTGTCCGAATTGATAGCTGTGGTTTATTTTCATAAAATCTGTGTCAGTAAGTTTCTTCTTGGATTTTCGATTTTATTGTCATGGTCAATTCTGTTCCTTTGATTGTTTTTATTTTTAGTTTAATTTTTGTTTCGATTTGGTTTAGAGTTAATCCTGTTTGTGTGATTTCTGATTGCAGTTTAATTTTATTTCGATTCAGTGTTATTTCTACTAGTATAGGTTTTAATTGTTCTTTTAATCCTTAGGCAATCATGTTAACCAGTGTTTGATTTTTTAATTTTTAGTGTTTAGTTTAATCAGTAATTTTTCTTTATATTAGTTTAATTTCGACTTTTTTTAGTCATAGCCTTAGGACATCGTTGTCAACCAGAATTATTTTCTAATTTTCATTGATCAATTTGATAGTTAGGATTCCTATTAGTTTTAGTTGTTTGGATATAGATGAACTAGAATTATTTGTTTTAACTGTAGTTCAATTTTAGCAAGGGCTGGGTTAGTAATTTCAGAACTAGTAAAGGGGTAATTGGGGTAATTCAAAGTAGGGAATCAGGAAAATAACTAATTTGGAAACCCCTATAACATTCTAGATGGGGTTCCAATTAGAATTTCAGGAATTAAAATGCAGTAACTTGGGAAACAAGCCAAAAACTTAGGGACTAATTAGTAAAAACTGAAAATAAAAAGGGGGAAAAGGTGTAAAACAAAAATTTGAAACTCCCCCTCAATTTTGCCTATAAAAGGCTGTCCCCACTGCCTTCTTTAACAAGGTTTGGCATCTGAAATTCCCCCCCAAAAAAAGTTTCTTCAACTTTTGAATCTGGAAAATTTTGAATTTCAAATTCAAAAAACCAAATCTGAAATCATTTTAGATCTTAGTTCTTCAAAAAACCAAAAAAAAGGCACAAAAACTCAAAAAATAATGTTCTATTGAATTTGTAGTTCCAGCCCTTCAGTAGGAATTCCTAGCTTGTCAAAAGTCCAAAATGGTCTGAACATCTACTGGTTTTCAGTGATTGAAGTTTTAAAAGTCTTCTGGGTTAATTTCCAACTGAAATTGGTCTATTCGAGTCTATTTTGGTCTGTTTACTAGTTGTCATCTCTGGAATTCAAAGTTGGAATTACTGCCACTATTACCTGTTGTTCAACACTGTTATTAGCTCACCACTGCTGCTGATTTCTCCTTCTTCTTGTTTGTATTTCAACTTCCAGGTACTTGCTTAATATCTAATGGCCAAAAGCTAAGACAACTTGTAATTGAAGTTTTGGTGTGAAGTAAAAGGCTGATCTGGATGCTTGAACTGTTCAAATTCATGTTTATTCATGTGTATTGTTCATATAACAAATTGCTCTTAATAATTTCATGTTTATCTTACTTGTGTACACATTATCTTACACGATAAATTATGTAGTAGCAGCATTTGAAACATAGATGACCTGGACTTTTGACTATTGTAATAATTGGACTGCTATACTAGTGCGTATTCATTCAGTAATATTTAGCTTTAATGTTAGTTAATTCTGATGTTTGTTTTAGGTTTCATCTCACGTCAGGGTAATTGTTAAGCTTTGAAAAACAGTGTGGAATTCGAAACTGATTCTGAGGCTAGTACGTATTTGTATCCATGTTAACTTCAGGACTAATATGCCTAAGGAATGATTAATAGTACGCATTTCAACATGTTAAACTTGTAGTAAGTTTGATGCTTCCATATGGTAATCACTCTAATATAACCATTATTTCCTATCATTGTTTGTCTTAATTCATAGCTTAATAAAATATTTAGAATCTGGCATATACGTGAGGTTTAGTTCCATGTTTCATGCACAACAAGTTAATTCCTGATGATAGTTGGTAGTTTAAAACACTAATGCTTTGTCAAAAATCATTTAGTTTGGTTTATAAATGCCTGGGCTGTCAGAGCCATGAAGAAGTAATTTAACAGTCCCAAAATTAATTTGGCATCGGGTCCTTAGGTTTATCACGGGCCCGGGCTGTCCAGCTTTTGTAAATGAAATCTGGGCCTCTTTTGAGCAACACTGAAATGTTACTCCCTTCCCATTGGGGTGCTTCGAATAATTTGCTAAAATTTTGTTCTTCTACTTACTAAAGTTGTTGGGCTTAGATGACTTAAAAACTGAAGCATAGGTTTTGGGCCTTCGAGTTAAGTAGCACACTTGAATTAAAAGGTATTTCCTTTTGTTCAAGTTTGGACTTGAACTTGAGGCCCAACTTCTTTGATTACTCTCGATAATGGCAATTCACAATGCTAATTAACTAAGGTTTATTTTTAGAGACAATCATTAATAGAAAAATGGTAATTCATCCTAGGACGACCTTTAAAATAAAAATGAGGTGCGCCGCGCCGCGCCAAATAAAATCCATAAATTGCATGGCCCTCTTTAAATATTTATATTAAAATACGTAGAATTTGGGACGTGCCATTTAGCGAATTTTTGTGGCCTTCCGCAAAGTTAATAATATGTTAGTCGCTTTAGGCGCGCTTTTTAATAATTTTACCTTCTTAAATTCGGGTATGCATTTCAGGTGACCCAAATCCAAATCCTAAAACGTTGAATAAAATGTGTCGAGGATCCGGATGCATTCATGTGACGTGATTCGAAAACATATTTTAAACGACGTTCAATTTCTTAAAATTTAATTAAAAGCGGTAAATAATTTTAAAATTGCACTATTGGATAACATGTATAAAAATAAGATTTTAGCCATTTATAATAGTTTAAGAAACCGTGCTAGAACCATGGGATCCGGGGGTGCCTAACACCTTCCCTCGGCTGAACAGAATTCCTTACTTAGAATTTCTAGTTCGCAGACTCCATTCGGAAAGTCGATATTTTTCTCGATTTGGGATTTAGGATAAAACGGTGACTTGGGACACCAAAAACTAAACCTATCCCAAGTGGCGACTCTAAACAAATAAATAATCCCATTTCGAATAATATCACTTTAAATGGAAAAATTCTCTTATACACTATCCTTCGGGGTAGGTGTGTTAAAAAGGAGGTGTGACAGGCATCCTTGCGCCAGCAACTTCTAGAGCATCAATACTCCGTCTTTCCCTTTGTACCAAAAGGCGATCATCATAATCATCTCATTCGCCCTCAGAATGAGGACTTGCCACAACGGCCTACATCTCCTTCTTCCTTTTCTTACCCTTTCCGGGTTTCGAGGCCCCTTCTTCACCGGGAGGATCTAGCCTCATTGACACACCTTCCCTGAGTCCTACACAAGCATGACATATTAAACTCATCACCATGAAGAACACTTATAAGAAATTTAGCGACGACAGCAAGAAATGCTTACCATGATTGTTAGCCAGCCACCGCATCTTCGCCAACTCACGCCAAGCATGCCCACTATAAGGAAAGGGAGAGTCTAGCTATCTGATTCATCTCGAAAGGTTCTGAACCATGGTGGGGTACCAAATGGTATCTGCATATTCAAAAAGAAGATCATTTCGGAAGGGGAAAAGAACGGAAAATAAAACATACTCGAGGTAGGGGTACTTATGCTTCATATTCCATTCCTCCGGGAATAGCATCCTATCAGCCGGGATGATGTCCGATTTTCTCACTCTAACAAACTGGCTCATCCACCCCCGATCTTTGTCCACATTGATGCTCAAAAAGAATATCTTCGCAGATCGAAGGTGAAGCTTGATCATACCTCGGTGGAGACGAGGGTTGTACTACCTGACCAAGGGATCGAGGGTAAAGATCATTCCCCCGACCTGATTGGAAAAATATCTGAGCATGTAAATGATCCTCCATAAATAAGGATTGATTTTACCGAGTGTCACTCGGTAGTCATGATAAAAATCAAGACTCACTGGATCTATCTTCGAGGAAGAAGGATCTACGAGACCTAGAGTAAATTGATATGTATATACGCTGAGGAAGCCATCTTTGTAGTCTATTATGCTTTCCTCAGGCTTGGGTATCTCTACTTTAACTGCCGGCCACCATCGACAGTCTTTCTTTACTCAATGCGTATCTGTGACCACGCTGATGTACCGAGACACGGGCTTGCATCGTCCTGGGGTAGAAAGGGGATTTTTGATGGCAAAATCAAAAACTATATCAAAGTGCTTGGGGGTACATTTCTCGACAGTCGGAGGTAATTTTTGTTTACCCTTGGATGGGCATGATGAGGAAGCGGTGCCCTCTTTTTGAGGTACTGTTCTAGAGGTTCTAGCTATGATTATAAAAAAGGTTTCTATGGAAGAGGATGAAGAATTAAGCACGGGAAGAATATGGATGCAGGAAGCTACGAACTTAGCCCTAAAAACTTGATGTTGTAAAAGTGTGAATGGCAAAAAAAATTGAAGTATTTATAGAAGCCATTTGGGCGATGTTTGAGTATTGGAAAGGTCAAACAAATGACGATTCATGGGCTTATCGACAATCGTGTTGATAGTGACCTCGTATAGCCTTTGAGTCATGCCATTTAATGCTTTGATGAACTGACGTCATAATAGGAGTATCGAAGAAGCAAAAATTTAAGATCGTTTCTTATCATTTTAATATAAGAAACGCGTGGACTATCTGTATACAACTAAAATTGGAGAACAACATGGTTCTTATCATTTTGCCTCTCTTGAATTGTCTTTTAAACTTCCTCTACTGGTTTTCACAATCTCCACGAGGGAACTGTGAAGGACAAAAATAATGACTTAATCATGGCCTCGCCAGTGCCCATACAAAGTAACAACAACAACAACATGACATAAGCTCTTGCTGATGAGTTTTGAGTGAAATGGTGAAGTTAACATGGGTACAGTAATTTTGTTCTTGAATTCAATTCCCTGATTATTGCAAATATACTGACCAACAATATAAAGATCAAACAGATTGTAGGCAACATCATCAGCATCATAAATGAGGCAAAAGGCTGAATGTATCATTGTTTCAGGGAAGGTAATTAGGTGGTTGATTCCCTGGATAAACATGCCTCTACTTCTAATCAGACTTACATAATTTAGAGTTTCCAACATCTCCCTACTAATTAAAAGTTTCTTCTTACTAGTTATCACGCCCAACTATGCATTATAAAAAGGACAAAGCGGTTGCTGCAAATATAATCTGAGTATTTAGCCTAGAGTCGAATCCTCAAAGAATTAACCTACCAATTACTTTTGTTAGACTAACTAAATTCTTCATAATCGACTTCCCAGATAGTTTGAATAAAAATAGGCGATGGTTTAACTAACTATAAATAAATAACGTTAAGTAAACTAACAACTAACTATGATTGAGTTGTAAGCAAGTAAGAGAAGGATCTAAGGTTATCATTTCCCCTATTGATGGAATCCCTTCCTGTTATGTTTCACATAGTATTGCCTAATCGTCTCTATCGATCGTGAGCACTCTTACTACCATAAATCTCTCCCGAGTAATTACGACAATTTACTAGATGCAGTCTTCCGAGTTACGCTACCTGACTTTTATTACAGCTCATTTTAGATAACACCCAAGGTTTTGTTATCCATAATCCCGCCTTTAAACCCTCGGTTATTGATACCTCATATAGTTTGGGAGCGGCGTTCTTCAATAATTACCTAAATATGCACTCTCTCCGAGTAATACATAATAAATAGGCACATCTAATCAAGGATCCCATCAATTAACTATAACATTAACGTAGTTGAACAATAGAGATTAAACATGGAAAACTATATTAACATAACATGAAGTTCATCCTTCAATAGGTTCCATTAAAACACTAGACTAAATATTTAGCTGCTCATCATCATATTCATACTAACAATAGAAAAATTCATCATAAATGGTAAAATACAAAAGGAAGAAAGGAATAACTGGATGTTGAGTTATCCTCCTTGCCTCTTGCCTCTCCTTGCCTTCAACTCTGCTGTAAAAACCTTGATAATTTCCTTTTGGGGCAAGTTGGACCTCTTAAAGGTTAAGTGGAATTATCCCCGAACTTCCAAGTTTACCCCTGAAATTATTTCATCTGGACTGGACTAGCACGGTCATGCTCGTGCTTGCGCTAATGGCCGGCATATCGCATAGTATTCTATTTTGAGTCTTGGACTAGTGCGGTCGCGCTAGGCTGGGTCATCTTTTTAGCTCTTCTTTTCTCTCTTCTTTCATAGTACTCAACTTCGAGGGGCTTCCCTTGCTTTAATTTAGCCCCAAACACCGTCCTAAGTTCTCATAAGCGCAACTCGCTCCTGAAAAACACGAAACTCATAATTAGAGCCAATTTATCGTCATTTAATTATCCTATAATAGTCAAACATAGTCAAGTTGGGGTATAAACAGTCGCCAAATTACGTGAATTTAGCCTATTATCAACACCCCACACTTAAATCATTGCTAGTCCTCGAGCAATCCACCACACTCTATAAAGGTTCCTTCGCTAAGTGTTTCCCCTAACGTATAACACCAAGAACAAATCATCAGACTTACGTCTAGTAGTGGACAATCTTTGCCTCAAGAATCGACTCTTACGTACTGTGCAATATTCATACTCACTCAAATTACTCTATACAGAGGTCAAGCCTTACCTTTCCTTCGTGAATCACATGCCCTCACATCACACAAGAGAGTAGTTCCACAAATAATAATATCAAGAACAATGAGGAACTTAGATAGATAGAACTCGCTCACTCTAAACAAGAACATTCACATGCCACACAGATGCACCATAGGCTTGCCCGTAGTTTACTACTCTACTAATCGAGCTCATTCGGTCTAAGATCAAGTAGGTCTTCATTTGGTTGTAATGTAGGCTAAGGGACGGGTATGATATTTTTGGATATAGTGACTAACCTCCCTAAGCACTTTTAATACAATCACATTAACATTCAAAACCATACTTATGTCAAACCAGACATTCCACCACACTTCTAATTATAATACCCAAACTCCATTAGGTGCAATTGTATCAAGTCACCACTTATCAAACACTAATTTACTCATTCTCTTTTTTTCTTATTAAGTGGTGTTGATCCAAATTTTCCCCTGTATATTTTAAATATGCATAAATACCTTCAAAATAGCATATATAAGCATGCACAAGGCTTTTATTCCTTTTTTCATAATTTTAAGGGTTTAAATTAATTTATTTTCATTCCTTTTATCCATAAAATCCCCTATAATTATTTCCAAAATTATTTTTATGATAATTAATTTATTTTACTTCTATTCTTATGCCAAAATATGGCTAATATAATTTTCATGTATTTTTTATAATTAC
Source organism: Nicotiana glauca (assembly GCA_026770625.1). NCBI lineage: Eukaryota > Viridiplantae > Streptophyta > Magnoliopsida > Solanales > Solanaceae > Nicotiana > Nicotiana glauca. Next base: position 45,687 of record MU669431.1, read on the forward strand.
GTTTGATATTTTAAAGCCAAATTGCATATAATTATATTTTTAGCCCATTTTAAGATATAATTATATTTTATATGCGTAAAATCGGTCCCTATATTTTTAAAATGTTAATTATGTATTTTAAATCATTTTGGCACCTTAAATTATTTTCCATGAATTACTTTTATTTATTAAAATTAAAATGGAGAAAAACTGGCTATATAAATAATAGCGAAATTTGGCTTTCAATTCTAGCCAAATCGGACCCCAATCCCATCCCAATTTTCTATTTAATAACCCAATAAACCCCGACCCAGACCCAATTTCCTACTACCTGAACTAAGCCATCTTAAATCCTGACCGTTGATCTTTTAGATAAACGACCTTCGTTCCTCCTTGCCTTTTTAATTTCTAAAGACCCCTAACCCTTTTAAATTCTCTAAACTCGCCGCCTTCAGATGCTCTCTTCTCTCTTCTCTCTCAACGTAACCCTAGACTCTATCAAATACCTCCTTCTTCGGTCATCTCTGACGACCTCCTCTCAACCCCAAGCCTCCAATGGATCTCTCGTCGCCTTGCTCATCATCTCTAAGGCCTTCAAGGGTCTTGTGGCATGTCAAATTGGACCTAGGGTTTCTGTTTCTGTTGTTCAAGGCTTCTCTGGTGTGATTTTTTGTGAAGTTTGCAACAGGTTCTTTCGTTTCTATTTTGGTTTCTTTTGAAACCCTAACTCTCATCTGAATTTCTTAGATCTGTGTTATTTTTAAATTCTTAAAGCATGTTTCCTTCTATGATTTGCTTATTCTCGAGCTTATTCTGAAAAATCCTCAATTTTTAAAAATTTTACTTCCTTTAAAAATTAGGGTTTCTCGGAATTTCTTCTATACTTGTTTTAATCGATTTTTCTTTATGATTAAACCACGTCACTTGCCTATTTTGAGTAATCATATGTTCCTATTATTGTATTAACTTGACTCTGTTAAAAGCCCTAATTTCTAAGATTTTCTTTGCTTTGGTTTTGTGTGTTAGCCTGTTTACTTGACTCTTGTTAATCTTCCGTGGTTACCATGCTTCGATTGTGTTTTACCGAATCCTTAGCTACTTATGTCACTTCTGTATTACTGTACTTATTTTGCTTGTTCATCTCTTTCTTCTCTTTGTCAATATGGTTAACCTTGCCATTTGCACGTCTGTTTGATCTTCTCTATTTATATGCTCAAATACAAAATCATGACTCCGTCTTGATTGATTTTGATTTCCTTAATTGTTGGTGATTGGAAGATTTTCTTTTAAAGCCCTAAAAGCTTTACCTCGTCTGTTTAAGCTAACTGATTTCATTACCATATTTGCTATGATACTTTATTTCTGTTGAGTTGTGTCCTTAATTAAGGTCTTATGAATTTAGTCCTAAGCGGCAACTCTATGCATACTGAACCTTGACTCCTTCCTTATTTAGTCATGCACTGATTTTTCTTCTTGCCTTATATGATACTGAATCTTCTCGTCTCCCTTAACTTAAGTGAATACTTCCTTGATTCTCTAATTTATTAATTCTGAGTTCCTAAATTATTATGCTACCATAATTTTTTCCTTATTTCACTACCTACTTTCAACTATAAATACCCTAAGTTTTTCATTGACAAGGGACGGACACTGCATTTTCAAAAACTACCTCTCTTACTAAAATCTTTGCTCTCTTTCTCTTTTGTGCTATTTGCTACTATTAGCCGGCTGCAAGCCAAGGCTAATCATTTGTACTCTTTGGTTCTTTCGTTCTGCTTACTTCTATCTTCAGTGGTATGCCCTAATTTTTATTTAAAGCTCCAACAACAATATGCTTCTCTTATTGTTTCAGTTTCTTATATTTCTAGCTTGCTTCTACCTACGGTTCTGTTTTGAAATTTGTAGTTAAGTTACATTGTCAGCATGCTACTATGTCTCCTTCCCCTTTAAACAAATGTATTCCCATATGTGTTTCAAAGCATGTCTGGACAGTTGTGTTTTACCTACTATGTACTTACCATTTTGTGAATCCCAAATCCTTATCCCCTTCTATGTCTTTATGTTCTTCCTGATTGGTTTGTGATTATGTCTGTGTCAACTATCTCTAAGCTTGTCCAAACCAATCCTAAGACCCTACTGGGGTTATGCGTTTGCAGTAAAATGTCCGTGTATCCCCAAACCCTTTAACCCTTGGTTGACTACTGAATTCATTTAGATTCTGTGTGTGATCCTATCCTGAAGTGTTTGAATTTTTTTACCACTCCCACCTATTTTCAAACAACTTATGTTGCTTTACTAGTTTCTTTCAAAACAGTTTCTAATAAACCTTTTCAACTTGTGTCCTCCTCTCTCACTTTACTCTTAGTCAATAAGTTCTTCCCCCTCTAGTATATGTAATGCCTTGGGATCCTCTTGAGATCCCTCTAAACTCTGGCATACTGAGGCTGGCCTTTCCACACTGCACTGGTTCCATTCTTGGTTACTAAGTCTAGGTGTAAGCATTGCCCGGGGTCCTTGAGACCCTTAGGGAACTTTGATTCACCTTGACTCTGATTTGTCTATGGAATTAAGGCTTATTAGATCATAGGAGGCTTTGGGAAACATGGGCCTAATTGCAGGCTCCTTATAGAATAGCTTTTTGATTTTCTATTTCATTTATGTAATTTATTTATCAGCTTGTAATAATTTGTAAACAGATACTTGGGGGTATTTGGCAAAAAGGCTGGGTAGATGTATATTTTATGGGGTAATATGGGTAGAAATCCTGCTCTTAGGATCTTCTTTTGAATCTGATTTCTTGTGTGAGTAGAAAACATGATCATAGGTTTGCTCTTTTGAATCTGATTGCTTTTGCCTAATAAAAATCATGCCTATAGGATTTCATTTTCAGTTTCGTTTGTATCAAATAGAAACCCTGCCTATAGTATTTCATTTGTAATGTCTTTTGTATCAAGTAGAAATCATGTTCCTAAGGTTCTGCATTTTTGTCATGTTAGAAACCATGTTTATAGGCTCTATAGAATCATGTGTTAAGTCAATTCAAGTATAGATGTCATGCCAATAGGATTCGACTCCGATTAAGTTCTAATAAGTCTTCATGTATGTGACTAAAAAATAGTAATACGCCTAGATACCATGCCTGTAGGGATCTATACTCACAATCTGGTAATTTAATTTGGCCTAATAAATCCATCTCATTACGCCTAGTTCATTTCTAAAGCTAGTTTTATTAAGCGATACATTTCTTGAAACAAGTTCTTTCAAAATTGGATTAATCCCATTAGACACCATGTTTATAGGTATTAAAGGAGCCAATTTCAAAAACCTGTTTGTTTTAGCATTAATATAGACCCAAGTACTGCATATAGGCAAGCCTTAGGGCCTTTTAGAAAAAAGAACTACATTTCCTTGAAGCTGTCTCTGTCGTTTAACGTTTCTGATTCTAATAAGCTTTAAAAGAATCCCTATTCTGCATAGTCACTTAGAGATCCTGGTTTAGGACTTTAATTAATAAATGCCTTAATTGCGTTTGGGTCGTGCTGCTTGTATGCTTACTCGATGAGGAAACTTGACTTTTTTATCAACTCCCATTATGTGAAAGTCCAACATGTTTTGACTGTCGCCTTAGAGTTTTCATCTTTCTAAACCTTTGGGAAAAATCACACCATATGTGTTACAATTTGTGAAGTTTGCAACAGGTTCTTTCATTTCTATTTGGGTTTCTTTTGAAACCCTAACTCTCATCTAAATCTCTTAGATCTATGTTATTTTTAAATGCTTAAAACATGTTTCCTTATATGATTTTCTTATTCTCGAGCTTCTTCTGAAAGATCCTCAATTTTTAAACATTTTACTTCCTTTAAAAATTAGGGTTTATCATAATTTCTTCTATACTTGTTCTAATCATTTTTTCTTTATGATTAAAACTCGTCCCTTGCCTGTTTTGATTGATCCTATGTTCCTACTACTGTTTTCACTCGACTATGTTAAAAGCCCTATATTTCTATGATTTTCTTTGATTTGGTTCTGTGTGTTAGCCTGTTTACTTGACTCTTGTTAATCTTTCCTGGTTACCATGCTTTGAATGTGTTTTACTGTATCCTTAGCTACTTATGTCACATCTGTATGATTGTGCTTATTTTGCTTGTTAATATCTTGTTTGTCTCTGTCAATATGGCTAAACTTGCCGTTTGCTATGGCTGTTTGATCTTCTCTATTTATATGCTGAAATACAGAATCATGACACCCTCTTGATTGATTTTAATTTCCTTAATTGTTCGTTATTGAAAGATTTTCTTTTAAAGCTCTAAAAGCTTTACCCCATCTGTTTAAGCTAATTGATTTCATTACCATATTTTCTATGATACTTTATTTCTGTTGAGTTGTGTCCTTAATTAAGGTCTTATGAATTTAGTCATAATAGACTACTCTATGCTTGCTGAACCTTGACTTTTTCCTTATTTAGTCATGCACTGGTTTTTTTTCTTGCCTTATATGGTACCGAATCTTCCCGTTTGATTTGATTCCCTTAGCTTAAGGGAGTACTTCCTTTATTCTCTAATTGATTGATTCTGAGTTCCTAAATTATTATGCTACCATAATTCGTACCTTATTTCACTACCTACTTTCAACTATAAATACCCTAAGTTTTTCATTGACAAGGGACGAACACTGCATTTTCAAAAACTACCTCTCTTACTAAAATCTCTGCTCTCTTTCTCTCTTGTGCTATTTGCTACTATAAACCGGCTACAAGCCAAGGCTAATCATCTGTGCTCTTTGGTTCTTTCATTCTGCTTACTACTATCTTCAATTGTATGTCCTAGTTTTGACTTAAAGCTCCAACAATAATATGCTTCTCTTATTATTTCAGTTTCTTATATTTCTAGCTTGCTTCTCCCTGTGATTTTGTTGTGAATTTGTAGTTAAGTTAGATTGTCAGAATGCTACTATATCTCCTTTCCTTTTAAATCAATGTATTCCCTTATGTGTTTCAAAGCATGCCTGGACAATTGTCTTTTACCTACTATGTACTTACCATTTTGTGAATCCCAAATCCTTATCCCCCTCTATGTGTTTATGTTCTTCCTTATTGGTTTGTGATTATGCAAGTGTCAACTATCTCTGAGCATGTCCAAATAAATCTTATGACCCTGCTGTGGTTATGCATTTGCAGTCAATTAGATTTGGTAAATAAGTGTATAAGTGATATAGTAAGTAATGTGGGGTCTAATGGGATGCCTAAGTCTAAAGTCAAATTGGAAAAGTTTCATGATAGGCTAAAATTCCAAATTAGTTCGCATAAGTCCCTATTTTGAATGAGCATATCAAAATATGTATAAAATTTTATATGATGAACAACCTATTATATGAAATATATTCGAGTCTAGTTTCCAACACTTCAAACCGTTTGTCATTTGGACATTTCTACACAAAGTTATGATCAAATTACCAAAGGCTGGAAAAATGCGATCTTGTGTTGAATCTGCGATGGCAAATATGTTGCATTTTTGACTCTGCAATCGCAGATCTGTCGCAAATTTCGCAATGTATTCTGCGGCCCACACTCTTGTTTTGTGGTTTATTCTGCGATCGCAGACCCGATTTCGGAGGTTTATTTTTCTATTTTTATAACCCGACCCCATTTTCATAAATAGGTTGATAGGCTTCATTTGGGGTCATTTCCTACTGATTTTAGAGAGAGATGAGAGCATATAGAGAGAGAAAGGAGGGTCCTAGCTTCATAATCATCCAAATCTTGCTCAAGTCTTCAAAAATCAAGGAAGATAACCATAGATTGTCCTCCATCCAGGTAAGTCCTACTTCTAAAATGTCATGCAAGAGGTTAAAAGTTCAAATATGTTGTGGGTTACAAATAGGCCATGCATGTGGGATTAAGTTATAGTATGTGATGTTAAAGAGCTAATATGGGTAGTTCTGTTAAAATTGGCCGAGGGAGGAAGGAATCGCAATTTCTAAACCTTGTAGTCTACTTCACATGTTAGGTGTTTGATGAAATTCCTAAGAGAGTTACACCATGGATAATCTTCATAATTATTAATCGATTTCCGCTATCTCCTTATAGATTGTTATTACTAGAGGTGTTGGTGTATTGTAGAAACTTAAGGAAAAGCTCTTCGAGGTATGTATGGCTAAAACCCCCCCTTCTTAGAAATTGAGCTCCCATGGTATCCATGTAAAATTGTAAGTCCGGAATTTGATTGACGTAGTATTTGTTATTTCAAATGAATTAGTGTTGCAAGAATATATGTGAAAAGTGTTTCCCAATATGTTCAATATGGTATTCTTGATAAATTGGTGATATGTGAAGAATGTGGACTATATGCTAAATTGCCTAGCTTTCAAGTCAAGTTTAAATCGTGATTATTATGCAAAATCATATGAATCTCTCTTTATGCTTACAACTTGAATTGCTCTTGTATGTGCCCACTAGCTTAAATTGTAAGTTTGATGTTGAAAGTGAAAGAGATGTGGAATGTGAGTTTTCAAATGTGGCCTAGCGCCAAGTATGATGTCATAATTGTGGCCCTAAGTGCCTATGAATTGATATATGTGAAATAAAGATTGAAATGAGATGATTAATGAGAAAGGAACAATGCCTTGGTAAGGCGACCTAGTCGATCGGGCCGTGATCGTACGCCATGCCACACACATGGTGGTATTCTGCTAATATTGAATTCTGGGAAGTGAGAATGAGATTGTGATTGAGGTACATGTCTCAAACGAGGCAACCTAACCGATCGGGTCGTGATCAGACTCCGCTCAATAAAGCGGTGGTATTGTGAATGATGATGTAATAATATGGAATGCACCAAACTAAAGTTATGGAAATTGTGTGAAAGCTATGTGATCACTTATTCGTATTTGATGATGTAGTGATAATTTAAAGCATTGTTGATCCTTAAGATCTCTTTATTCTTGTATGATTGTTCTTTCTAATGAGATGGTGTTTAGTTATAAATACTAGTGCTATTCGAGGGCACTAACGTCCCTTTTTTCTGGGGGCGCTACATCTTTAAATGGATGTAGGTGTTTCCATAGCAGGCAGTGTTGGCCGCAGCTAGTGATGCATCTTCCTTTCAGTGGAATTGGTGAGCCCCACTTCATTTCGGTGTCCTATATCATTGCTTATCATGTACTTTGTATTTTGAGGTATAGCCGGAGCCTTGTTGCCGGAATTTCCATGTTACTCTTCAGTTGTATTTAGAGGCTCCGTAGACAGGTTGCGGGTAGTGTCATATATTGGAATTAAAATAGAAATAATGATGTTTGGAAAAGACGTATAAAACTTGTATATCTTAAATTATGAACAAAGTCGTTAATGGAAATGAAATGAATATCGTTAAGGACTTGTTTATAAAATTTGATTAATGATGTATATTTTCTCTTTATTCAAAAATTGGGTAGATGTATGAAACCTATCAGGCTTGCTCAGTCGGGTTTACTCAGTTTAGCATCGGTCGCGCTCCTTGAATTTCGGGGTGTGACATTAATGGCACATAAAATGTTATAATTAGCCTACATGGCACCACGAAATCCTAAATTACTTAGCGAAATTTTTGGTGGCCTTACATCAATGCCAAGGGCTTTTCTTTCTATTTTAGCTCATAGCCCATCAATACTAACTAAAAACTAGAAACAAAATAAACAAAATCTAACTACACCCGGTTCAAGCAAAACCATTTGAAAAGAACCATGTCCCAAAGAAAAACCAAGGGAGAGTTACTATACTACCTGTTGATACCCAATTTTTTTCCAGTATATTTTTATATACAAAATACCTTTCAAATAGCATAGGTATGGATATATAAGTATGTCCAAGGGTTTTTCTATTTTTTCTTAATTTTTAAAAAGCTTTAAACCAATTTTATTGCCCTATTTTATCAAGAAAACCCCAATAATTATTTCCAAAGCTGTCATTTTGGAAATTCACTTATTGGATTCTCATATTTATACTAAAATATAGCTAACATAATTTTTGCATATTTTTACAAATTTATTTAATATTTTTAAGGCTAAGTTGCATATAATTGCAATACTAGCCTATTTTAAGATTTAATCGCGTTTGTATTTACAAATTTGATTCCAGTATTTTTAATTTAATATTTATATATTAATAATTAATTTTGTACTTTTAATTTGTCTCCAGAAATTATTTTACCCTTTTTGTAAAATAATTACGGGAAAAAATGGCTATTTAAATACTAGCCCTAACTATTTCGATTATAGCCTTAAACAGCCCCAATTAAATCCAATTTCAATCTCAATTCCCCAACCCAATTTTAATTTAAACCCACCCCTGACCCAATTAAATCCTACTCGACCTAAATCCCATCTCATCTTGGTCGTTGATCTCTGAGATCAACGACCTCTATTCACTCTTACCTTTTTTAATTCAAGAACCCCCCAACCCTAATCATTTTTACCTACCAGCCGCCTCTGAACCCTCCGGTCTCTCAAACTCTCTTGAAGGTTCTCCAACCCTAACCACCACCTTCGCACTGAAAGCCACCAGAATACATGGCTTCTAAGGCTACAGAGACCTTATACTCACCTCATATTGGTCCTACATGCCTGGTCCTTGAAGATTCAAGGACTAACCATGACGAAGTTTGGTTCAGGCTTCATTCTATTTGAGTTCCACGGTCATCTTCGGCCTTGCTCTGGCGTACCATGGTTGCTCGAGCCTGATTTTCATTTCTCCGACTTAGATCGGTGACATTTCAAAGCCTTTCTCACTACTAGGATTTTTCTGAAACCCTAATCCTTTGAGGTTTTCTCTGATTCCTTTAGATTCGTTGTGTATCTATGCTTTTCCTAAGTTCTTGAATGATTTTTCTAGCTTTTTCTTGCAAAAATTGCTTTCAAAAACCATTTCTTTTCCGATCTATGGTTTTCTAAAAGGTTTAAAATGTTTCTCTTTTCTTTTGTGTGTATTTGCCTCTACTATGTTCTTATATTTTCTTTTACCATGTTCTTGTATGCTTCTCCTAATGTACTATGTCCTCATATGCTTTTCTGTTGTATTTCTTTTCTCCTGTGTTCTTACATTTTCTCCTACCATGTTCTTATATGCTTCTTCCGTTGTGTTTTCCTATACTATGTTCTCGTATGCTTGCTCCACTGTATCTTCTCTACTGTGTTCTGATATGTTTCTTGTCACGACCCCAAACACGGTCGTGATGGCGCCCAACACAACTGCTAGGCAAGCCCGACCAATTCACTCTTAACCCGAGCATAAAGCTCAAAACCATTTGTTTGAAAATCGTTAACAGCGTTTAAACTAGAAGTCTAACTGATAGATAGAAATAAATCTGAAAATCAACAATACTGAACAACCTCCCAAAGATCTGGG